>BQNB010078675.1:0-30477 GCA_026074375.1 Tanacetum coccineum | reverse complement strand
TTTCCTGTACAGTAGCTTCTGCACACAAATGGTATATCCTACCTGCTGCTTTGCTTCCTCCTTGGTTACTCGTCGATGCTTGGTTATTTCCTCTGGGTTTTCCTTAATTCTGCCTTGGATTGTTCTGAGGTTGGGGTTGGTTACCTCAAATCTGGTTACTCCACTCGAACCTACAAAACATTGATAAACTAACTATAAGCGAAAAGCTTAGTAAGTACTTGACATAAATTACTTTCAAACAAGTTATAGCTAGTGGTAAAACTAACCATAACACAACAAGGACAATGATTATAACATTTACACATACCTTTCCACAAGCATAATATATGCTAACATTCACATTACTAGCATTGGATCCAAGCTAATTAAACATTCATAACTCGTTGTAACATTACATAACAAACATCATAATTATTATTATTATGACGAGTCAAGTTATTTTGCATACCATTTTTCTCCCACATACCAAGGGACAATTTTGAGCCGTTGATTACATAGGATTTGATCAAATGATAAAAAACACGGAAGGACCATTATTGCCAAGTTTTAAAACATGGTGAAAGGACTAAAAACGAAAATATTCAATAATTCCCAACTACCCACATTTCATGTCTCATAACTAAAAATCTTTCTCTCTCATCAAACTGAAAACCCCCAAAATTGCTCTCAAAACCTAGAAGTAACCATCAAATAACCATCAAATAACAATCAAATAACCGTCAAAAGCTTAAAAATCATCACAAAAACATAGAAATGGATTTATCGAAGCATACAGAATCTAATTTGGTAGAAAAAACACGGCAAAAAGAACCAAAAGAAACTATGGAAGATGGTACAGTTGTTATAATGCTTTATTGTGAAGTTATTTAACTATCTCTTTTGATTTTATGCTTATTTCTGTATTTTAGTTGTGTTTTAGATAGATTTTTGTGTTTTTTATGCTTATTTCTATGAAACTGAGATGATTTTGTGCTTATTTCTGTGTTATAATTGTGTATTAGGTGATATTTATGAAGATTTCTCATTATGTGTTGATTTTAGTGTTGATTGGTGAATTATTGCGATATTGTGATGATTTTATGCTTATTTATGTAACTTATTTGTTATTTAGCAGTATTGATGCGTTATTGACTAATGTGAGACATTAGAGTTTGCATTTGTTGTGGATTTTTAATCTAGAGATTGATACATAGTTTATCACAAGTGATATAGTATTGAAAAGCAACGTTAGATAATAGTATTGATAGGTACCTTATCGCCAGTGATATAAGTAGTTTAAATCATTGTTGATTGCTAGTCTATCTCCAATGATGTTCTATAGTTTCTTGTTTTACATGAATTATAATATTTTGCTTTTTGAAAAAATGTAGATGACGATATCTATAATCATCTGGATACGCTAGAAGCTTTCTCCGGTTAGTATTTCATAATAAACCGATAAAACAAGCTAAAAGGGGATAATCGAAGTTTATAACCAAACTTATTTTCTAAAAAGGATAATGGGATAGAATATAGAGCACAACTAACAAGTGGTAGATCTAGACTTTTTTCAGCAAGGTGTGCACAACTCCTCTTAGAGGTGACACCATGAGTGGGTTATGTAATGGGTCGAAATGGACTCAGTTCGAGTCGGGTCAGCTGGTCGGAGTGAACTACAAAAGTTTTCTTGTCTACTTTTAAGTTCAGCCAACTTTAATTGGTCACATTAACTTCACGAGACATAACCTAATAGATCCGCCCCTGAAACTAACTGATTATTGATATCTCAAAAACACCATTAAAGTTTTTGATTTCAGTAACTAACAAGGCCGTATGTTCAAGTATATGTCATGATCAATGAATCATATGTAACCGTACTTGTAAACCAAATGATCATAATTTGTCAAACACTCAAACAACAAAATCACATCCAAACATTCCCTAACTACGACCATGTACAGATGTACTTACTTTTCAGGATGATTATGAATTTCGTCGGCAGTTTTCTTGCGGTATAAAGGTACTTCTTTTCATTATATCCTATTTTACAGGTGTGATGGATATCTGGTCAAGTTGTACTAACTGGATCATTCTTTATACAACGTTAACTCAATTTCTCTTATTTTTTGCAGACAATTGCAGTCCTGTGAAGCCACAAGGAGTGGTACAATTTGGGTCCATTGATAAGGTTGGTCCTATGATCATTGATCACTTATAATTTACTCTTATTAGATGTTTCAAGAAATTTTTAGGCCTTATGAATGTTTGGTTCCAATGACAAGGTTGGTCCTATGATCATTGATCTCTCGTAGTCTAGTCTACCTAACATGTTCTTACATACAATGTTTTCTGTTTAAATGTTTCAGATTCTTGAGACGATGGAATTTGTTAATCAAACAAAAAGTATGTTTCAAGAAATTCCAAATCTTTGAGGGTCTGATGTTGGTTTGACTTCTTTGGATGGTCAAACGTGTTAGAATGAAGCTTTCGCTTCATTGATATCACCCTAAGAATCTTTCTTTACGGATTTTGGTATCCCAGATGAGTTCTTTCAAAATGGAAATTTCCCTCCACTAAATCCCATTGATTCTGATGGAATACACGAGTCTTTGACAATTTCTGGTACTGATGCTGATCTGCTCAGAAACAGTGGTGATTTAGGCCACATTTTAGCTCCGTTCATAGATGGAAGTCACTCTGGTTTTCATTCATTCAGTTCAGAATGTATGTCCATGTCAGAGTCAGCACAACGTGTTGACTGTACTACCCTTGGTCCCAAAGAAAGATTGTTCTCAAAGCTTGGGATCGAAGAGCTTTTGGAGGGCGTTTCTGGTATTTCAAATGCTGATTCAATGTCTTGCATTGATGGTCAAGTTTCAGCAAAAAGAAGAAAAACAGGAAATTTTAAGGTTCCAATGAAAATTCTAAGGGGTAAGTTTTAAGTAATCACAGCAGAAGAGGGGATGTTGATGTTATGCTCACTGGTGGAACCAAAGCTGCTGCTAATGTTATTGGAGTTGGTGGGTTCATTGCCTGTAGGGCGTTGTCCTAAAGAAATGACGAGCCCCATAGGGCTTCTCGACCATGGGACCAATATCGTGATGTCTTTGTTATTGATGAAGGTTCGGGTGTCCTGGTATATTACTTTACCCTCTCGTCTTTTATTTAACTAAAATGAAAATGCATACATTTGGCTTTCAAACTTTGAGGGTATATAATCGTGAAACCAATAAAGTTTTCTTTGCCAGTTTAAACCTTCACACACTTTTTCTGTCTTCCTTCGTACTTTCTGCTATCGCCTATAATTATCTATTTTTATTCAAAATTGTGAAAAGTAGAAGGATTTGGCCTAGTTCACAAGTCTGACTTTTAAAAGTCAATTGAGTTGTAACACATCCTAAAGTTTTAAGGAACATGATTAGATGAACACTTTTTGAATAACTTCGTTCGTAATTTCAGATCAGGTTTGCTCTTTTTTCAGATCATTGTGAAAAGTACGAGGATTTGGGCCTTGTTCACAAGTATGACTTTTGGAAGTCAAATGAGTTTTAACATGTCAATTCTTGACAGATTATGGAAAGCTTGGAGCATGCAACAAAGTGTGGAGCTAATATAATAGGAGCTATTTAACCAATCATATTTGTGATTCCAATTTACCTTTTTGTAGTTATTAGTCATACCTTATAGAGAAGGATTATGTAAAAGTAACTCGTTTATCCTTTTAGTTTCCGTGGCAGTATGTCAAATTGGATTAACAAATTTAATGTAATGTCTATAAAAAGTTTTAACATTCAAATAAAGAGCTAGAGTTTTTAAGCACTCCGCATACAATTTTGCGATATTTTGATCATATGACTTGTATCGTTTGAGCCATCTTTTGTTCTTTTTATGCAATGTGGTATTATTGTGTTTTGTGCATTATATATAATTTACTAGTTTTTTTATAAATTTGTCGCCTCGGGTACTTGATGTGTGTGCTTTCGCCTCGGCTTTTTGACCCTTATTGCATCGAAGCGCATTACGCTTTTTAAAACCCATGGGTTATTTGGGTTTGGGTCAACCCGAATACGTGGAAAAAAATAAATAAATAATCATTTTTTTACTCTTTTATATACAAAATATATAAAATTTATATTTAAAAAAATAATTAAAAATCCTTATTCGGGTTAATGTGTTGACCCGAACCGGAGTTAGCCAAAAAATTTCAACCCGATACCCGACGCTATTTAGTATTCGGGGTACTCGGGTTGACCCGATGAATAAAATTTTGGACCTACTAACCCGGCCCGAATATGCTTAAAAATTTCAACACTCGGCCACTATTACCCACATTATATGACATGTCTAGTATCACTTGTGATACTTCATAAACATAGTTATTGTCTAATATCACTTGTGATATTTGATATATGACATGCCTAATATCACTTGTGATATTTCATAATCATAATTAATATCTAATATCACTTGTGATATTTCAGAAATATATAAGTATTCTTTTTAACCTTTAGTATCATCTGTAATATTTCATTACTTTGTATATATTTTTATATATTATCACCTATGTGTTTTCTAATATTTTTATACTTTTCAGGCACTAGATTGTTTTTTGTGTCTTTCACCGCAATAGACAATCACCAGAAATGTTTTGTTGTCGGTTTAGAGTTGCTTAAGAATGAAACTTTGCTCAAAAGTTGTGTTCTTTTGACCAAAAACTCAAACCCCATTAAAACGCTTACCAAAAACCCTAAACCGCTAACCACTAAAACCTATACCAAAAACCCTAAATCCCTAAACACTAGGTATAATATCACAAGTGATATACTCATAAACTTTAAAATCTATACCAAAAACTCTAAACCCTTGACCACTACCATATACCAAAAACCTAAACATTTAACCACTAGGTGTAATATCACAAGTGACACTAAGAGTAATATCACAAGTGATATTTCTAGGTATAATATCATAAGTCACCTAGTAATATCACAAGTGATATATACCTTTATAACTAAGGTTCACCCGTGGCTTAACAATAATTACCCCTGACAATGTAATATCACAAGTGATAAATAAATAATAATAAAATCTCAAGTGATAAAGCAATATAATGTGACACTAATTGTGGATAATTTTGAAATTCTTAACACGTAATCCATGTTATCTATCACTTGTGATATTATATTGTTAGTAGGAATAAAAGGGTTATGCTTCTTTAGGCGAATTCTTATTTTCCTCAAAAGCAATGCAAACACTTGTTTGATATTAAGACTACGTCAAATTTCTATTTTCATTGTTTTCTTCCTTTTTATTTATTTTGATATTTGTAAGTGACACGTATTTATCTCTTGTGATATAATACTATAAGGAAGATGAAGAATATTTAAATTGTCATTTTTAGTCACTTAAGAGTAATATCTCATGTGATAAAGCAATATAATATGACACTAATTCTCGTATTATACATATAAGTAATATCACATGTGATAAAGCAATAGAATGTAACATTAATTCGGGTATTTTACATATGAGTAATATGACAGGTGATAAACAATAAAATACGCAACAACATTCATGTTTGGCTATATCACATGAGATATTACTCTAAAGTGAATAATTTCACATTCTTTTATTTTATCACCTGAGATATTACTCTAAAATGAATAAGATATACCATTTAAATAGTGTTCAACTTTGATGCAATGTTATATCCCAAGTGATAAACAAGTGTCACTTACAAACACCAAAACGAATAAAAAAGGAAGCAAACTGTGAAAATAAAAACTTGATGTATTCTCAAAATCAGACGAGTGTTGCTTTAATTTAGCATTGCTTTTGAGCAAAATAAGAATTCACCTAACGAGATTTTACCTTTTTATTCCTACTAAGAGTATAGTATCACAAGTGATAGATAAGATTGATTACACGTTAAAAATTCCAAAAAGAACATAACTTTTGAGCAACGTTTCATTCTTAAGAAACTTTGAACAGATAGTAAAACATTTCTTGTGCTTGTCTATTGCGGTGAAAGAAACAAATGTTGCATTAATTTAGCATTGCTTTTGAGCAAAATAATAATTCACCTAAAGAGACTTAACCCTTTTACTCATACTAAAAGTATAATATCACAAGTGATTGATAACATTGATTACATGTTAAAAAAGTTCAAAAAGAACACAAAATGTTTGAGCAAAGTCTCATTCTTAAGCAACCCTGGACGGATAGTGAAAGGCACAAAAATCATATTGTACCTGAAAAGTATAAAAATATTAGAAAACACATAGGTGATAATATATAGAATAGAAAAAATATATAAAGCAATGAAATATCACAGTAAAGGTTAAAAAATATACTTGTTTGTTTCCGAAATATCAAGGTTAAAAAACATACTCTTTTAAACAGAAAAATTTAAAAATATATTAAAAAAATCCTATTTCAGGTCGACCCGAACCCGTGTTAGCAAAAAAAAAATTCAACCCGATACCTAGGGGTGGCAATTTCTGGCCCGACATGAAACCCGACCTGAAACCGACACGAAAATTAACAGATTCGGTAAGCACTGTATAAACAGAAAAAAAAATATCAAAAAAAGTTCCATATACACGAGTAAGTCAGTAACAAGTGATCCTTATCGATGCACAGTGACAACGAAGCAATCCTTTTTTATTTGCAAAGGGGGTTTCGATAAGTACTTACGTTACAACTACTACACCATCCCCAAACACAGTACTCCTTTGGTAAGCAGAAGTATCACCAGCTGGGCAGAACGGATTCAAAGGAAAAAAACATCAACAAAGTATATTATAAAAGAAAAAAAAACACGATGCATACATCGTGACATATAAATTTAGAATTTTGTTTTGGGTCAACAGAACAAATTAAATCCTCATGCGCCTGGTCCAGCCCACTTATGATGGGTTCAAAATAAGCTCAATTCTCAAGCTGGTCTTAAAGCTTTATTTGTGTTAAGCCTAAGGATTTTCTATAATACAATTACTTACTTATCTTACATACAGTACTACGTAGTAAGATATAAATTTTAATATAGTACACAAGTAAAAAAAGCTAGAAAAAGGGCAATTATACATTTACCCCTTGCTGCTGCTTGGAAATCCATCATCAGATCCGGAGTAGTAACTATTAAAAAAAGAAGAAAAATTAGTTAGATAAAAAAATAAATTACTTATTTAAAAGAACACACATACAATTATACTTATGTATCCATCCCATGACTTTCAACACTTAGGTCCCCACGGTAACACCATGTTTTCAAACATAACAAAAAAATAAGCAACAATCCCAATTCCAAACCAGCGCAAAATATCAGCAATTACTAACCTCAAAACAAATACGGAAAGAGTCTAAAGTACGAACACACAATAATACTTAGCGGGTGTTTGCGAGTCTTCTCCCTCTTCACTACTGTGACTAGTGGCTGCGTTTTAAGTTGCTGTGTCTCCACTTGGATAATAACTGAGACTCTTATTGCTGCTGACCTGCGTAGGCCGGTTCGTCCAATTTGGACTCGTCTCATTGGAGATGCTGACCTTCTAGGCATTGCAGATCTTACAATTGCTCGACTTCTTTCAATTGAGGGTTGATCTTCCTCACTTGAAAAAGAGTTTTCACCATCTGTTGAGCTTTGTCATGGCTGGAGAGATCCATATCTTACAAGCGGATTCAGTTGTGAAGGCTGAGAAGCAAGAAGACGTTTTTCGATTGTAGAATCTTTTAATGATGTGAATTGACTCAATTCTAAAAACTTTTGTAATGAGCCCCTGAAACAGGTAAGTGAAATGGTAAATATTTATTGGACTGTCTTGTGATCAGTAAATTCAGTGTGTGTAGGAAAGGGAGAAAGAAATAAGAAACATTAAAAGATCTTATATTGATTTACCACATAATTTAGCAGTTGAGCAACATACATGGAAGAGTTTATGCTATATTACAGATTTACAAGTAGCAACTTTGACCCGCTTACATCTTAATTGGTTGGTCCAGGTTATGTTTGATCTTAATTGGGTAAAACATGTAAATAAATAACATGTCAGATATTAAGAAAAGGTGTCATTAGTCACCCAAAGTGTACTTTTAATCCATAAAACCTTCTAGATCATTTATTCAAAAGTTTCAAAACTATGTGTCTTAATTAAATACATATAACGCTTGTAATCAGATTTGAAGCACTAAATTATGAGAAACAACTGAATATTTTGGAGGATAAGTGTTTATTATGGATATGATATACCTTATATCTTCTGCTCAAAAATGATGAGCAAAGTTGTCCAAGTCGGAGATATAGTTGGGCGAGCAAGTTGCACAGTAGCCTGGTCGAGGGCGTCAGCTAATTGTTCTTTTAATTTTGAGAGACTTGAATCCAAAATCTAATCACAAGAAGTCAACACTCATCATATCTTCTAAACATCACAACAACCAAAACATAAACAACAAACTCAGTCTCGCAAACGACTAATCATTAATACATTCGTCCATACTAGAAACAACTCCACTTCCTAATTCCTATAACCATATCAAGTATTCCTGTCCACACTATCATCAATATTCACCTCATAATCACATTCTCAAAAATATCGCTCATAATCACCTGTCGAACCTTAAATCAAATAGTCAACTACCACAAAACCCCCAAATTAAACGATCATTATATAAGACAACCATATATCCTATACATAAATTAACCAAAATTAACAGAAATTGTACCTAATTCGCGCGACGGAGGTACGATTGAAGTCTTAATTTTTATCATCATAATCAATGGCAGAAGCTACAAGGAGCTCAAAATCATCAAGCCTCATATCCATCATAAGCCATCTTTCAATGCAACAAGAATGTGATCAACAGATATTCTGAAGTTTAATCTCATTTTCGGTTTTAATTAAAATGATCGGAAAATTGATCGGAATAGTGGATAACTAATATGGGGTAAGGGATGAGAGAGAGTCGGTAGGAAACACACATTAACTGTGTGAAAGTAAATGAAAAAATAAAAATAAAAAGCATTATATATTTAGACAAGAAAATAGAATTAATTAATTAAATCTTAGAATAATCCTTGCCATTAGATCAAACACAAATGGATGGTGAGGATTTGTCCCTCAGTATGTGGGTAGAAACTAGTCTCTAAATGAACTTTTCTCCTATAATAAAACGGATTCCCTTTTGCTTTTTGTTTTGAAACTTCTCAACCAATACATGTACCTCCTCAATTTAAAGCATCTAGTGTAACAATACGACACAAGACCAGATATGAATATAAGTTGCAATGACATTACACATTAAGGACTCATAAGAACCATAAAAGTAAAGTACTAGTTGATATTTCGATGTGTAACTGACTCATCATATTTTTTTTAAACAAGAAACATAAGTGAAATACGCTAATTTTTGCAATTGAATGTACTATATATCCTTAAAGGTCCTGTCAGTTTTTGGTTCAAAAGCATTTGAAAATATACATACTTGGCAAACTAGGACAATACCAGCGTAAAATAGCGGGTGTGGATAACTTTCTTTTGGGTGTATGTGAGGTTTTATTTGTTTTTTTTATATGGTTTCTGACTTTCTCTGGTGTTTATTCTGACAAATAATATTATGATGCAGGCCATACTAATGCATGCATATACACAAACAGACGTGATGTGCAAATAGCTAAAACTTACTACTGTACTAATTAAGCATATGACCACTTGTACAAGAAAAGCATATATGATCGGATCCACATGATTATTTCCAGTATAAACCTTCAGCTGCATGCATCTACGTCAACCATTACACAATAACAAAAACTTTATATATCTGTCATATTCCTTTAAAATGGCAGGCTCATCAAACCCTCTTAATATTTCCGAAAAAACACAAGACCTAGAGTTTTTATATGCATCAAATGCTAATGTGTCTAACTTTGTTTCGGTAAAACTCTCTAGTGATCGCAACTACCATATTTGGAAGACACAGATGCTTTGTCTCATGAAGACTCACAATATGGGTGGCATTGTAGATGACGCATATGTAAGTCCGAGAGCTTCCAGAAAGGAGATCATGGACCAATACGATAGTCTTCTAAAGGGTTGGATTTTTGGTTCAGCCAGTGAGAATGTACTTGGTACTGTCATTGATCTGGATTCAGCCAAAGATGTTTGGAACAAACTGAAATCTTTCTATGATGCAAGTATGAGTAGTGAACAAGGTATGTCTTTCAACTTAACATTTGAAAAGTCCATGGTCCATACCCATGAATGTATATAATCACTTTCTTAATCCACATTAATAG
Organism: Tanacetum coccineum; assembly: GCA_026074375.1. Taxonomy (NCBI): domain Eukaryota; kingdom Viridiplantae; phylum Streptophyta; class Magnoliopsida; order Asterales; family Asteraceae; genus Tanacetum; species Tanacetum coccineum. Next base: position 20,207 of record BQNB010078675.1, on the reverse strand, counting down.
ATGTACGGGTTTCCTGCTTTTCTTTTATTCCCGTTAGACTGAATTGAACCGATTGGAATTAAGTTACATCACTCTCCAATCTCCATGATAACTGAATGGGTGTTTATGCTCAGTATCTTTGTGAACGAAGAGATCAAACATCATTCAGTGAGGCATTGCCATCCTTACTGTCCTTACTGAACTGTACTTCTTCTTTGTCACTTGTGATCGAGTGGCTAATTAACAGGGCCGGCTTTGAGGATGTGCAGGGTGGGCGATCGCACAGGGCCTCAAAATTTTTAAGGGCCCTAAAATTTGTCCTCTTAACAATATGTTAAACATTTAGATAACTAATTTGCATTTTATCTTATAAACAATGACATTTTATATATAACATTTATTCACGAAACGTCTTAGTAAGTAATTTCGCCCAGGGCCCTCAAAATTTTCAGAAATTTAGAGACGGCCCTGCTAATTAAGAACACTCATATCAATCAAGAGACACCACGCACAAAACACACGTTCCTACACATAAACAACTAATATGAACACCACCATTATCTTCATCATCTCTAATCATCAACCAACATCCGCCACCACCACTATCGTTTGATGGTCGGAATATCCACAACTTGCCTCACGTTTGGGTTCCAGATTTAGTTTCACGATTTTATGTGTGTGTTTGCGGGAGGTGTGGTCTCATGGATAGATTTCCTGATCTGGTCTCTTGGTAGTAAACAATTAAGCAATGGAATATGTGATTTTGATTTATTGTTCAGATTAAACAATTCAACAATTACAGGTTGGATAATATTATGGTAAAAAAGTTAAAAATAAATCAAGTCCTTTATCAAAAAAATTAAATTAATTTTGGAAAATATTAAACAAACATACGTGGTTCAAGAAGTTTTCATATGTGCGTTAGTAGTTTTTTGAAACTAAATAACGAGGAACCAAAATCCGCAGCGAAGCATGATGGTTATTACATTCGTTAACTAAACTCTTTCGAATGTTTTTTTTAGAGTTAAATACATAGATCGTCTTTGTGGTTGTCCCGAAATTGCAGGTTTCGTCATAAAAGTTCGAAAATTACACTAATCGTCGTGTAGTTGTCCATTTTGAGTTGACCGGTCCTTTGACCGCACTACATCATTTTTTCGTTAACTGAAAGGGAAAATGACTTATAATACCCTCAGGGACCATTTATGTAAACACTTTTTATTTTTTTTCCCCATCTTCATCTTCTTCTTCATATCACCACCATCCACCACTGCTACCACCGTTGGCCACCTTCACAAACCCCATTACAATAGAGAACAGACACACACGCACCTAAATGTCAACTCGATACTGAGTTTGCCTATTTATTAATGGAGTCAACAGACTTGGTGGGGTATCCATGTAGATTCAGTCGGCATGTGCCAAGAAGCGGACTAGTGTAGCTTCGTCTTCATAGTTAGCCTGGAAACAAGGACTGTCATGTTTTGCGATTTGTATACGCAAACTATTTGAAGTTTTGAAGAGTTTCCAACGTTTTCGTGCTAGTAATTAATGATAGAAAAACTTGGTTAACTAGTACGTATAACTTGTATTAAGAAGGGCACATTTCGAAACCCCCCCCAATCAAATTGTTCAAAGAACCAAGATCAAGGTTTACCTCGCTCGTGCCACTGTGGATGACCAATCAATGTCATGCTGCAAAAGATCCATCCAAAAAGATAAAAGTCATAGTGATGCCTGGTAATTTCTTTTTTTCGATTCTGATGCGATTCTTCAAAAATTCAATATAAACTCTTTTCTTATTAATCAAGCTTTTACAATTGAAAAAAGTTACCAAAGTGTCGATACAATTAGTACCTTCAGTCTGAAATTTGAATGTGTAAATTATATTAATTGACCTCTCAAAGTTAAAGTCATAGGCGATATTGTAAATTGTAGTTACCTCCAAGTAATTTTCTCCACGATAATAAGTCACTTCGAGTGCTTGACCAACCAAACAAGCTTTCTTCCCAACACTTTGCTTAACCAACCATGATCCCTTAAACCATGAATCCAAAAGTTTCATCGGGTTAATAAGTCAATATATGAAGTTCTCTTTCTTATGCAAAGTGGTATTTTGTGATTGTTCTGAATATTAATGATTCTGAAACTGGGCACTACTACCTTAGCTATGTATGGAATGAGTTAATTCTTGATTTTATAAAAGCGTTTTTTTTTTTTCATCTCGTTTACATATTCGTACTAGCTAAAGATTTCTTCCAAAGGTGTCCGTGTCATGTAATATAAAACAAGATTGTACTAGCAAGCGGTAACAATAGAAACTCAGTCATATATTATCTCAGAATAAATTTAAATGAATATATATTGGGCAGAAACCCAGGTATCGGGCTAATCCCAAATCCGCTGGACAAATAGCAGTTACAAGCAGTTAGAAAAAAACAGTTATTTTTAGTTAGTTAATTCACGAAGGGACACGGCCCTTAGTCGCACCGGTTTATTTTGTATAAATAGGAACCGATTTGTAAAAACAGAAAGATTGATGACAGATTTAGATTCAATAAAATCTTTACATTTCTAGTATATTTTGATTACAAGTTAGAAATTCGATCCAACATTTGGCATCAGAGCTTTTGGTATTTTTAAACCAAATCATCATATACCGTTTTAAGAGTGTTCCTGTTTTTTGAATCAAAAAAACCGCACCAATTTTTTCCCAAAAAACAGTTTGCAATAAAAACTAAACACAATCAAAAATCATTTTGTGTTTATCAAATCTTTGTATCACGAGACCCCAACAATTGCCACCAAGTGAATAATCACTGGCAACAAAAGGGTTTCATCCCTTGCAAACTACTATCAAGAACATAACTGGAAAAATATAACCCGAAAAAAATCAAGGTTAAGGCACGGTACCAATTTTTTTTTTCACAGATTCAAAAAAAAACCACATCGAATTGGATAACACAAAGTCATCACAAAAGGGACAGAAATTAAAATCATCAAAAAAAGGGAACGAACACACCTTTTTTGAAGAATCAATAATCGAACCCAATAGAATCATCAATTGATTCACGTTTATCCAAAAACGCCCAAAATACAAGGACGTTAGAAGATCACAAATTTGTTGCGAAACCCTAATTTTCGCACAACCAAATTGAGGAATCAGTGGTTACGAACACAAGAAGAAGGAGAACGATTAAACCTGCCATTTTTAATAGGCGGTTAATCACCCATAGAAGAGGAGAAAGACCAGAAAGCCTCAAGGAGACGAACTCCCAATGAGACGAACTCCCAAACAAAAGAGAGGCAGACACAAATTTAGCAAAGGGACACAAAGGGTTATAATAACCCTACCAGGTTTACAAATAAACCTATTTAACCCCTCCACTTTTATCTTAATACAATCTATACTATTAGTTATAGATACATAGTTTTTAGTTTGTTTTAGAAAAGTTATCCTTTAGTTTTTAAGAACGTATCTTTTCTAAAACCCGTAGACAAAATATAGTAACCTAGTGATTACACTGCTTACTATATCGAGAGAATAATTTAAGGAGTAATTAACCTTAGGTTATTCGACTTAGAATATAGAATCCCCAAGGATAGTTTTGGAAGAAAACTAGTCCCCGTTAAGTTTGATAGCCTGTAAGGCACAAAACCAGAGTACTCACCAGGAAAATTCGACACACTTAAGTGTTAGATATTTTATTTTGGAGATTTTATTCAATATCCTAGAGATATGACGAAAGATAGTGGAGATAGTTCAAAAAAGGAAATTAGTACCACCAGTACACCTCAATTCCAATGTCCAATGCTAAAACCCTCGAATTACTCATTATGGGCAATTCGAATGCAAATCATTCTAGAAGCGAATGGTTTATGGGAAATGATAGAACCAGATGATAAAACCCAAGCAGACAACAAAAAAGATAAGACTGCTATCGCATTCCTCTACCAAGCCTTACCAGAAGAACAATTGCTTCAAATTACAAAACACAAAACCGCGAAAGCCATATAGGACGCCCTGAAAATTAGACATATAGGAGAAGAGAGAGTTCAACAAGCAAGGTTGCAAACACTAAAATCCGACTTTGAAATGTTACACATGAAGGAAGACGAGACCATCGACACCTTCACCGCAAAACTAACAACCTTAGTAAACAAAGCAGCCAGTCTAGGGCACACAATGGAAGACGAAACACTAGTACGCAAACTACTAAACGCCGTACCCGATAGGTATCTGCAAATAGTTGCGTCATTAGAGCAATACTCAGATTTAAGTGAAATGACTTTAGAAGAAGCAATTGGAAGACTTAAGACTTATGAAGAAAGAATTAAGTATAAGAGAGGCAAACAAGTGGACAATCAAGAGAAATTGATGTTCACACGACATGAGAATAAAGGAAAGTATTTTAGAGGACGTGGACGTGGAAAACATAGATTTTCACAAGGAAGAAAACACGAGAATTTTAAGGAAGAGAGGAAAGATGGAGAAACCTCTCATAAGAGTTATAATAGAAACAACTTCAAGAAATCAAGCTATGATACTAGCAAATTACAATGCTACAAATGCAAGAAGATAGGGCACATTGCACCTAACTGTCCTCAAAGGACAAAACCAAACGAGCAATCTAACCTCGTTGAAGAAGATTTAGAACCAACCTTACTAATGGCAATATTAGAAGACGAAGAACAAAAGGTCTCGCTACATGAAGAAGATGTAGGATATAAAGAGACAAATATGGATAGTCTATGGTACTTAGACAACGGAGCTAGTAACCACATGACTGGAGTGAGAGAACACTTCAAAGAATTAGATGAGAAGGTCAGTGGAAAAGTAAGATTCGGAGATGGTTCATACATAGAGATCAAAGGAAAAGGTTCAATTCTAATAGAATGTGATGATGAGAAGCAAAGAATCATATCACACGTATATTATATTCCTGACTTAAAAAGTAACTTATTGAGCCTTGGACAATTCACCGAAATTGGTTGTAAAATAGTAATGGAAGACGACGAATTACGACTTTATGACATGGATAACAAAATCTTCATAAAAGTTACACGACAGAGAAATCGACTATATAAGGCAAATCTAAGGATAGGTACACCTGTCTGCCTACTAGCAAACTTAAAGGACGATACATGGTTATGGCACGCAAGATTAGGACATCTCAACTTCGAGTCACTAAGATCAATGGCTCAAAGGGATTTAGTTCATGGAATACCTGCCATTAAACATACAACACAAGTTTGTGATGTTTGCTTAATTGGAAAACATAGTAGAGCGCCATTCCCTAAAAAGGCAAAAGCTAGATCTACCTCACCTTTAGATTTAGTATATGGAGATTTATGTGGACCAATCACACCACCAACACCATCTGGAAAGAAATACATATTCTTGTTAGTAGACGATTACTCAAGATATATGTGGGTGTATTTCTTAAAATCGAAAGATCAAGCCATTGATACTTTCAAGGAATACAAGAAGTCGACAGAGAATGAGTTAAGAACAACATTGAAGATGTTGAGAACAGATCGAGGAGGAGTCACTATTAAATGATTCAACGACAATACTGTAGAGAAAAACGTATTGCACGAACTTACCGCACCTTACTCGCCACAACAAAATGGAGTAGTCGAAAGAAGAAATAGGACAATAAATGTCCAAACAAGATGTAATGACCGAAAGCAACGTACATTGCCCCAAAATTTTTGGGTGAAGCTGTTTGACACGCATATACAATTTAAAATAGTGTTCTTACAAAAGCACTAGAAGATATTACTCCATACGAAGCAATTAAACGAAGAAAGCCAAACTTAGAGAATCTAAGAGTTTTCGGCTGCATAGCATATGCAAAGGTACATCACAAATTGACAAAGTTTAGACTCTTAGAAGCACTTAAATGGTTATAATAGGAAACGAACAAGGATCAAAAGCTTATCGATTATTTGATCCAACAACACAAAGGGTATGTGTTAGTAGAGATGTGAAGTTTAAGGAGAATGAAACATGGGATTGGAAGGAATACATGAGTGAGCACATTAACGACGAACCTGAATGGACTGACTTCAAAATAGGAAATCTTGAAGCCACAAATGAACATCATGATCAAGAAACTCAACCAATTAAGGAAGATAATGAATTTCCTAACAATGATGATGATGATTATGCATCACCAACAAGAGACTCTCCCTCACATTCTCAAACACCTCACACACCATCAACAAGTTCATCACAAGTAAATTCCCAAGTCACACCTAACATCTCAACACAATCAAACTATCAAAGTGATAATGACTCAATCCAAATCACAAATTCACCATCACACTTTGATCATACGCCGTTGAGAGGTTTTAGAACCCTAAATGACTTATACGAGAACACCGAGGAATTACTATTAGCTGAAGACGAACCCAAGAACTACAAGGAAGCATCAAGCGATCAAAAATGGATTGAAGCAATGAAGGTCGAGTTAGATTCCATCAATAGAAACAACACATGGGAACTAACCACTCTACCCAAAGGACATAAAGCAATAGGTTTGAAGTGGGTATTCAAGACCAAGAAAGATGCTAACGGAAATATAATCAAGCATAAAGCAAGATTAGTAGCAAAAGGCTACATACAAGAGCATGGCATAGACTTTGAAGAAGTCTTCGCACCAGTAGCAAGGATGGAAACAATCCGATTATTACTCGCCATAGCTGCTAACAATGAATGGGAAGTACATCACCTTGACGTAAAATCTGCATTTCTACATGGAGATTTAAAAGAAGAAGTGTACGTTACACAACCCGAAGGATTTATAAAGAGAGAAGATAATGGAAAAGTATATAGACTTATAAAAGCTCTATACGGATTAAGACAAGCACCACGTGCATGGAACATAAAATTAGACAACACCTTGAAGTCATTAGATTTCAAGAAATGCGCACTAGAACAAGCTATCTACACCAAGACATCAAAAGACTCGATACTATTAATAGGAGTCTATGTAGATGATCTAATCATCACCGACACACCAAAGAAGGAGATCGACAAATTCAAAGCTCAAATGGAAGAAAAATTCAAAATGAATAATCTAGGATTATTAGCTTACTATCTAGGAATAGAAGTCACACAAACTGAAGGTGACATATCAATAAAGCAATCCGCCTACGCGAAAAAAATCTTAAAGGAAGCTGGAATGATAGACTGCAACGAGACATTGATACCAATGGATCCAGGTACAAGACTAACAAATATTACGGAAGGAACAATGGTCAACTCAACCGAATATCGAAGCTTAATTGGATGCTTAAGATACCTGCTTCACACAAGACCCGACTTAAGTTATTCTGTTGGATTACTTAGTCGTTTCATGCAAGAACTAAGTGAGCAACATATGAAGGCTATAAGACAAGTACTACGCTATGTAAAAGGAACAAAGGATTATGGAATCACCTACATGCATAACGGAGGAAACAAGATACATGGATTCAACGACAGTAGCTACGGAGTCAACACTCAAGAAGGAAAAGGAACTACCGGCATAATATTTTACTATGGTGAATCACCAATCAGCTGGAGTACACAAAAACAAGCCACTGTAGCACTATCATCATGTGAATCAGAATTCATCGCAGCAACAACAGCAGCAACACAAGCATTATGGTTAAAGAGACTGCTAAGCAAGCTTACACACTCTCAAGAAGAGAAAGTTACAATAAAGGTTGATAACAAATCCGCCATAGCACTAATGAAGAATCCCGTATTTCATGGAAGGAGCAAACACATTGACACAAAGTACCACTTCATAAGAGAATGCGTTGAAAGAGAAGACATACAAGTCGAATTCGTAAGTGGAGAATATCAGAAAGCGGACATACTCACAAAAGCACTCCCGAAGATCAAGTTCTTAACTATGAGACAACTCATCGGACTTAAAGATCTACGTCACAGCGATTGTGATTAGGGGGGAGAATATTGGGCCGAAACCCAATCACTTGGGCTAATCCCAAATCCGCTGGACAAATAGCAGTTACACAGTTAAAAAAAACAGTTATTTTTAGTTAGTTAATTCACGAAGGGACACGACCCTTAGTCGCACCGTTTCATTTTGTATAAATAGGAACCGATTTGTAAAAACAGAAAGATGATGACAAATTTAGATTCAATAAAAGCTTTACATTTCTGGTATATTTTGATTATAAGTTAGAAATTCGATCCAACAAACCTAGGAACTTGTATGTAAACTTGATAAACTTAATTTGTATGTAACCTTGATAAACCTACTGGTTCGTTTTCTTTGCTTCTCTGCATCGACAATACTTCTTTTTTGTTTTTTTTATAGATGGAGATATTTGGAAGGAGTACGATGGAGATATTCGGAAGGAATACAATGTTTTGATATTTTATACTTGGCTTTGGTGGTATCGTGAAGGTACGTATCATTTTCATTTATGTGACTACAAAGTCTATATAAGCTATTGCAATAGTATACTAACTTATTGGTTTGATGCAGATGGGATTAAATTCAATTAGGCGAGGAGATTCGAAAGGACATGGGCAGGATGGCTGCTTTTCGCGATGCTCTAAAGACATGGGGAGATTGGGTCGATTCAGAAGTAGACAAAGATAAAACAAGAGTGTTTTTTCAAAGACTTTCTGCATCACATTACAAGTAAAACCTTCTTTACTTAACCAACTAATTTACATGCGTTCTCAACTGAAATTTGGCTCTTTGGGTCCTTGTTTCGCACTTATTCACTGTGAATTAGAATGTGAATCACTAAATTACTAATAGTACAAGGTATATAACAACGTCAATAATCCATATTAATGTAACCAGTTTTTCCATCTAAATGCTATCTATATTGATCCACATTAACATTTCCAATCAGCGGATCAACGTATCTTGGAGGTGTACCAACGGCGAATTCGAAGATGGTGGTTGAGGAAGTTTTGAGCGATATTAGAAAACCAGTTACATTGCTCAACATAACAGGATTGTCTCAGTTAAGAAAAGATGCACATCCAAGCAGTTTTAATGCATTCAAAGGAATGGATTGCACACATTGGTGTGTTGCTGGCCTTCCCGACACATGGAACCAACTTTTATACACTTACCTTGTTTAAATAGTCATTTTGGATTATTTGTAAATCATATATGCTCCAACTGACTTTTAACAGATGAGTGCATAATTATATGATGAATACTAGATATGAATATATAATTCAACCCAGGATTTGTCCTTTGCTGTTGATGTACACAAGACTTATATGTCGATGGTGGAATCTGACGTTGGTCGTCCGTTAAGCTCTTACGAGGAAGGCTGTCTTGGTTCAAGGATATTTCGTCTTGGGTCTATTCTAAATGCAATGCTGAAAGGTATTATCTATCTACGTTTCCAATGTGGTCTAATTGGAACTATCGGAACTGCACACATTGGTGTGTTGCTGGCCTTCCCGACACATGGAACCAACTTTTATACACTTACCTTGTTTAAATAGTCATTTTGGATTATTTGTAAATCATATATGCTCCAACATTTTTTTTACAGATGAGTGATAATTTATATTGATAGAATACTTAGATATGAATATTTAATTCAACCAGGATTTGACACTAAACTACTTCTGCAAATTATAAGCACATCAACACTTTACCCATTACATTATAAGCTAAGGCTAATATCTAAAACTAGCCTAGAAAGCCTCAATATAAAATAAGCCCAAGACTAGCCATTGGTTTAACTATGATCCAGTGATCCACTAACCCATTAGTTTAACTATGATCCCTTAGCGCAAATTACACGCGTGCCATCGATAATCATTCGTTGTGTAAAAAATTTCTTTTTTGTAAAATTTTGATAGTTTAATATAATCTTCAGAACCCTACTTTAAAATGGACTAACTAACAATTCTCATAATATTTTTTCTCTTAAAGTGCCCCTGTAACTGATGTGTACTTCTTAAGGGCGATTCCATGTATGCCATGCAAGAGTTAGGAAAAGTCCATCACTTAAATTTAATTTTAGTTATTCCAATGGTTGATATTAAATCATTGGCAGAAAATGCTATCGACATACTCCCTAATTCTTTAAATTTATATTTAACTTTTGAAATACAACCTACTCATCTGACGTATTAGTACTCAAAAAATATATTAGTATATTATGCATGCAATTTTAATAAACCCCAAACATCTCAAATTGTTGTGCCGAAATAAATGAACATAGAAATTGTATATATACCTGGAAAAGACAACCAAAATTGCATCGTTATTGACGCTTGTAATCTCCATTACAATGACCCATGTCTAGATACTTAGTTTAGACCTTCTTTGCATGCAAGCCATTGTCCAATTTAAATAAGAGAATTAGGGATGGCAAAAAAACCCGAACCCGACGGGGAAACCCGAAACCCGAAATAATTAGGGCGGGGCGGGGCATGCTATCTTACATGATGTCTGGATGATTAATTTATACCTCCTTTACTTGCAAGTTTTCTTTCATCACTCTATTGTTGTGATAGAGTAAATTATAAAAAAACAATAATAATACAAAATGCACTTCTTAAGATAAAAGTTCATTATCCAATATTATTATGAGTTCATGACAGTAGTGTTTCGGTTGATGTAAGTTGGTTCTAGAGTAAATAGCACGAATGGTCTAAATTAATTTTTTTGTAATAAACTATGTTATCAAGAAAAATCGTATTAGAAAATGATTCTCTAGCGCTACAAATACAGTTTGTCGAAAAACAATTATTCGCCGATGAAATCTTTTGTAATAAACTATGTTTGGACTTTTTTTATTTTGACCCAAACCATAACTCTTTTTTTAATCGGCCGCTATTGCATATAGTTAATTATCACAATATTGCATATCGTTAATTATCGGCCGTTAGAGATTTTCCGTACGTGCACATGTATTCGCCTAGTTTATCTAAAATAAGAATGTAAAATGCAATCAGAAAACATTAAAAAAAGATAATTGTATTTACCTTGCTTGATCATCAAAAATCGAGTTATAGAAAATACCGTAGAATGAGTATCATAGAAGCTTTGACTGATTTGGAATAGAAGACAACTCAAGGGCGTTTTTGAATCGTTATGGTATAGAATGAAAGATATAAAAACAGATAAAAGATATAAAAACAAACCATGCATTGCATACAAATAAAAGATATAATAACAAACACAAACCATGCATTGCATTGCATACAAATAAAAGATATAAAACAGAAAACTTATATAAATGTACCTGGAAAAGAAGTCGTGTGTCATTGACATTTATATTCACCTAAATAAACAAAAAGAAATGAATGGAATATATATACAACTAACCTATTAGTTAAGCAAATTCAAAATCAAAAATGCAGATAGTAGCGATGGAATTAGAAAGACTAAATATAACAATTGATATAAAAATACCTCGATCACTAAAAATCTCAATTCTTCCTGAGTGCAAGGTAACTGTCATTCAAAAAGTCCCAATCTTTGCATCAAACTCTTGCTATGCAAAATGTTCCATTAGAGAGGAATTTCGCTTTCATTTACAATCTATTCAAAAAATCAACATTAAGCGTGATAAAGAATGAAATAGAAGATTTGAAGTATCATTTAGAAACAACTTACCAAATGTCAATGGATGTTGATTTTGATGATGACGAATGAGAAACAACATTTCTGCATAATCAAATCAAATTCTTTAAGGATCTATTTTCACGATTATACATAAAACCAAATAATTGAGACTAAACTTACCGTGAATTGGATTAGCCCTGCAAAATCAAATGATATATTTAACCCAAATTAGAAATTCAATATTTTCGGTGGATGGTTATTGTTGAAAGGGAAGGGTGAGTTAAATGTTGGTTTAGGGTTTAGAGAGGTGCGGGTTTAAAATTAGGCTTCCACCGAAAGTTTTGGTTTAAAACATTCAAGTTTCTTTGACTTCCCCTAATAATATTTCCACCTTTCAAAATTTGTCTCCAGCCATTTTCCATTCCTAAAATAGTTTTTCAAGTTTTAAGTTTTCAACTTTATCATTTCGTTTATTCAAGTTCTTAATTCTCAGTTTTCAATTCAATAGTTGCCTAAACTAGGTTTTCAACTTTTCAACATTCGACTTTTTAACATTTTGCAAATTCCTTTTATAAGTAGTAGAGATAGATATAATGATTTTAATTTTTCCAATGTTTCTTAAAATAAGAATTTTTAACTTTTTTAGATTTTAACTTTTCTAGATTTCTAGTTTCAACATTTGGGTAAATCTCTTTTATAAGGAGTAGACATGCAAATTCAAAACCGGTTTTTTTAAAAACCGGTCGAAAAACCGAAACCGGTTTTTTAAAAAACCGGTTTTTTTTAACCGGTTCGGTTAAATATAACCGAACCGGTTAGACCGGTTATCGGGTTTTTCCCCATACCGGTTTTTTACCGGTTTTATAACCGGTTTTAACCGGTTTTATTTAAAAACCGGTTTTAACCGGTTTTTTTATTTTTTTTTTATTTTTTTTTTAATTTTTTAATTTTTTTATTTTTTATACCCGTCAATAGTTTTATAAAAAAAAAAACCGGTTTTAACCGGTTAAAAAAACCGGTCAAAATATAAGTCAAACTAGCCGTTTTTTAAAAAACCGATTTAAACCGGTTTTAACCGGTTTTTTTTTTTCAAGTATTGGTCCACTGTAACACAACTACTGTTGGATATAAATGTTTAGTGTGAGTGTGTGTTTTCTTATTGATAATTATATGTTTGTTATCGGTGTAGATGGTGAATCTCCTGATGTGCTTGACAAAAGGGATTGATGTCATCAACAATTAAGAAAAAATTCCTTTCTGTATTCATAGGTAAACTTTGTTTGATAAAATGATTTATTATTTTTTTTTCCTAAACTTATTCATATTTTGGTCGATTATTGTCAAAAGAGGTGCAAAGTAGGAGTGGAGAACTCAATAAACAACAGAAGATTTCGATGACTTTTTGGGCAAGGTGTGTGTTTGGGTAAACGTAGGGCAGGCGAATCTATTTGGGTTCCAAAATGTTTTAGCGTATCATTTTGGTACTAACTTATTAAAACTGTTTTGTGTTTCAAAATGTTTCTCTTTCAGGCCGCTGTAAGTGAATATGTGCGAGTATGCAAATCCAAACCTACATAACAGAAACTTCATTGCAATACATGCTCTGCAAAAGATTGCAAAGGTATTTTTTTTCAATTTGATTTTTTACAGTTTGATGATTTGATGATACAAAACATTTAACTCATATTGTTGTATTACATTTGGGTTGTTTTTATATCTACGACTTATGTACTTCTTTATAGGATAAAAAATGATGATAAGATGATTTAGTCAAAGGGTGGCGTCGATACAGTGTGACGATAAACTTCGTAAAGATTGTAGAGAGCTGAGGCATGCATGAATTACGTTCAATGGAGTATAATTCTTATAAAATCTTATTTGGCAATAATAGGATGTGATATACAAAATTTGTTCTATTGTAGTATAATTCTTATTCGAAACTATAAATAGCAAAATTTAGAGAATGCAATGTTCCATAATTTATTTGTATTCCTCTTATCACGCTCACTGTGATGATGGAGGAGAAATGATGGAAGGTGATGTGGAATTAAAAAATAAAAAATTAATGACGTGGATAACTAGTCGGTCATATTGGTGACATTGACACATAACAAACAAGTTCGTTGGTGTATGTAGGACGAAATTTAGTTCGTTGGTGATGTCGGGACATTTTCGAAAGTTCGTGGGTATTTTTCGACTTTTACCCCAAGTATAAACATATAAATCTTTCTTCCAACAATATCTTAAAGCTCTCCGCCCAAGAGGCGGGCCTTGAAGCTAGTTTTGTACATATACATTAGTTTGATACAATATATAATGAATATCATTATTAATAAGGACAACACATATGTTTTTAGAAGAAAAAATATAAAGTCTTGGGTATTTATTAAATTTATAAAGTTATGAAGAAAAATAGAAACTGATAATTTTAATTAAGTCCTTGTAATTTATTTAATTTAACACCGAAAGTTTTTTTATTTACCTACTTTCTGTTAGTTTATTTTTTATAATATCGATGTAAGTGTTTTTCACATTATTGTTTTGCTAGATGAAAGATGTGTTTGATCAAATTAAAGCCATAATTTCAACTTTTATTAGCCAATTAAAAGGTTCGATTTCAAAATTGAGTTCTCCCATTAATTACAGAAAAAATATTTTCTCATTTCGAATATTCTTTTATTATACAAGAGATGTGCAAAAATGTCAAAAAATTTTAACAATACTCAACCTTCGATGCCTTTTTCCCAAGTTTTAAGTGTATTTATATCTATATTACTCAATTCATTGAAAGGTGGTATATTTTTATGAAAAATGATTAAAAGCTCAAAATATTTGACTAATTTTGTGTTTAAATATATATCACATTCGTTTATTGGTTTATAAAAAAAATAAGTCATTTGCTGTCACCAACAAATTACTTGCACATAAGTTTAGATAATTAAGGGATTGTCTAACAAGTGCTCTCATGTGATCGTTTAAGGTGTATTAATTCATCTGAACCTTTCTTTTAAAATTAAAAATGCAATAAATACATATTAATTAATCTTATAATTTACCTTAATTAGTTCTGATTTTGTAAATAATAGACTTAAAAATACATATTAATTGTGTGTCTTATAATTTGCCTTAATTAGTTCTGATTTTGTAAATAATAGACTTAAAATTTCCTTGTCTAATGATTTACTTGTGCCCACTTGTTAGACAAACCATACCATTAAAGTTATTAAACATACTTATTAGCCATACTAATCAATGATCCATTTTTAGATACGACTATGCGTTTAAGCCGTAGAATAGCAACGAACTTTTTCAAAAATATATCGATTTGGTACGTGTACTTTTAGAAATTTGTACAATAGTAACGAACTTTCATAAGTGTTCTCGTATGCACATTTTGATGATGTGTCATACCTGATAGGCTGACACTTGGCACCATCAATAACATGACACGTCATCAAAATGTGCATATGAGAACACATTGTACAACTTTTTAAAAGTACACGTACCAAATTGATACATTTATAAAAGCTCGTTGCTAAACTACGACTATCGCCCAACCTTAGATGTCTTTTCCCGAAGTTATCATTTTGGAAAGTAGCTATTTGATAATATCATTTACAAGGCCTTAAGGTTACAATCTTTCTTCTTTACTAGTGAAACGGTAAGATCACAGATTCCATCAATTTACAAATGTTATGTAAAAGAAATCAAATAACCATCTTCACAAGGCAACTTGGTGGTACATTTTGATGTCACAAGAGTCAGGTCCGAACCTCGCTAAGTAAACCATCTTCAGGTTGGACAGGGAAAATGTTCAGAAACGGCAAAGCATACTCCGGTAAAGGCGCATACATCCAAGTTAAAAAACTCGCCCTTCCCGCATAACATGAAGAGAGTAGCCTCTTCTGTATACCATATATAAAGTAAATCAAAAGGCTTCAACAACCGCACACGATGTAAAGAGTAAGCGAACATAGATCTATGATCAAATAACTGTGTTTACTCGCACAAATCGCATACTCTTCAATAGATCTTGGTTTAACCGCATGAAATTTTATAATAAATAACGAGATCTAATATCAGTAGCCATAATAGGCACTATGCTTTCAATAAAATGCTTTTTTTGTAATTAAAAAACTGGTGGATACCATTCCGAGATGTTCTAAAGAGGGCGTATAGGAAATTGACAGGAAAATTACACATGCAAATATGCACAAACAGCATGAATACTGAATGATGGAGCTTTTTCTTTATTTAGAAACCGTGATTAGATCATTCCTCTTCATCACCCAATAATGCAAACGAGAAAGGTGCAAACTTGTACCCGTCTCCTTCATAAAATTTGTTTTGGAATTCTACCCAATGAAGCCTTAGTGCATGTAGGAAGGCACTAAGCGTTTCCATAACTAGCAACACTCCAACAGTTGCAAATATGAACACGATGATGCCCACAATTAGGATAATGACGTTATTATACCTGTGGGAGTCAAGAAATTGTTAAAGGAACAATCAGAAGTCAGATATGTCTTATTGTTGCGATTGCTGATTCAACAAGAAAAATGGGCTTGGTCAAAATAGGTTATTTCCCCAATCAAAACATCAAAATTCCATACTTCCCCAAACATGCATCAAAATCATTGTATATTATGCATTATTCACTTGTAAGTTGGGTAAATATGACATTTTGAGGTTTATATCTGGTAAATATGGAATTATCCCTTTTTAGAGAACGCGTCAAAACAGTTCAGGAAGTTTATGCAGCATTTTAAATGGCTTTTGACCCATTCCATTTTATGTTTTTTCAGTTTCAAATTTTTTGCCCATTTGACCCATTGGGGGACTGAAATTGCAACCTATACCTAAAACCATTAAATATTATTAGAAATATGCAAGGGGTCTTCTCAATGTTCATACCAAAAACATTTGAAATATACTAATAGAAAGAAGGATGTACGTGTTCCTTCAAACACTAAACCAAACAAACAGCTTATTTAATATAAAAAGTTTTTTATTTTGTATTCCTAAAATTCTAGAATGATGGTCGTAAGAGCAATGGTAAAATAACACAAACTCAGTAGAAAGATAAAAGACATAAGTAGAAGTAACTTACCCCCAAGCAAGAAGAAGAACCTTCTCATAAAACACGGTTGACAACTCCGAATGTGCCAAGCTGAAAGAGCAGTGCACCTTCAGTAAATATTTTGCATAACAGTTTGGATATAGGGGAATAAAAGTCAGCATTGAGTTACTTCATAGAAATATTGTCATAATCAACATTGAAACTGAAAAATCTAAAATGATAAGAAACGATGCTACTATGTAACTAGGAAAATTAATACAAAGTAGGAAGATACAACTATTTTAATAAACGCAGATCACAAGCCCTACTGCTTAGCCCTGAATTATATTGGTTTGATATGATGGGGGATGAACTCGCCATTTTAAGTTTTACAGTCAATAGTGATATCACTTCCTGACATAGGATACAAACTATATTGACATGTTTCAAGAGAAAAATAAATGTTTTTACTGAATACCTGAGTGCCCATAAACGAAGGTATGAAGCTGTATTTGATACTGCCCCAAGTACAAACTATTTGTTGTATGGATGAGTTGATAAACAAATACTTCACTGAACTCAAATCATCACACACCAAGCTTATAAAACTGTGATGTTAGAGATGGTGGGAAAGAAATACATACCCTGTTATGTTGCGCCTTCAAAATGAAAGGTTTGGGTAGTAGCATCCATGGGACAGCAATTAGAGATAGCAATAGAAGTACAAGCTGGTAATGAAACAGCTTGTATCAGGTGAGTATTATGGAAGACCTTAAGTTAGTTATTGTTATGCTTACGATTAAACATCAAGAAGCCAACAAAAAATGGAGTTGCTAGAAGAATCAAACCTGAACAGTCTTCTGGTGTGGAAAAAGCAGGTTGTCACCAAGATCATCAGTGGGGCTAAGAAACATGTATATCATCACATGGTATAGATCAGCTTGTGAACCCGTGACCCACTTCAGAATGATAAGGAGGGAAAGGTAACCAAACAGACCATTCAAAAAGATCATCTGTGGAATAAATTGAAACCTGGAAAGGAGGGATTTTAGATGTTATTGATACAAACTGTTAAACAGTTAAAACATTCACATGATTCATATTATGAACAAGGTGGGAAAATTATCATATAACACTCATTAACATGTATATTATATTAAAAATACTTTTTAGTATACAAAGTAGAAGACCAACTACGATACTTGTGTATCTGATAAGTATGGATGCCTGAATGTTGCCTACCCGTATGCATCAACAATTGTTTGAATGGACTCGGCAAACTTATTTGTCTGAAAATAGGTTGGAGGCATCTCTTTAGTGTGCAAAACCTGAAATATGGCACCAACTTGGGACTTGGAATCAACTGTAGCCTGCAAGAGTGAATCCTTAATCTGCAAAAGCAATGGGCCATAGAGTAAATAGATGTGGCTTACCAGGTCGAGCAGGCATGGTGATCCACAAACACTTTTTGTCCATAATTTTTAGACATTACAAAAGCAATATATGAAAAGCACCAAACCTGTTGGGTTGCGAATACGGGACTCCACCCATCAGCAACAAGAAACTTCTTTGTCACATCAAAGCTAAGCATGTTTAGTGTCTGATGGATAGATTTTTCCTTGCGAGCCTTGTAATTGCAACATAAAGAGGTTCAGGATTCCATATGAGAAAATAAATACAGAAAGCTAATATATACAATTTATACTTGGTCATCATCTGCATTTGTATTTTAACAAATAGCAACATACCAGGTCGTTCCACTGTTTGTATTGTTTTCCTATGGTTTCCAACAAATTCTCACGGTGCAAAAGTCCAGCATCGATAGTTTTCTTGAGCTCAGATAACCTTCCAGATACCTGGAAAGTGTCAATTTAATTTACATGATCAGTGTTCTTACTGAGGGCCAACCATACCAAGACCAAAAAAAGAGCAGCATTTCAGATTTTTTGTGAACAGAAACGCATTACTGGTTTTGGAGTAGGGCCAAAGAGGTGTCTGTTATGCTATATAATTGACTCATATTTCACACCGCCTATCTTAGCCGTTTGGTATGTTGCCTTGAATAAATTTTGGTAGGGTTTGATAATAGGGTGGAATAGGAAAGGAAATAAGTGTAGGAATCAGTTTTGAAACCGCTGTTTGGTTAACATTTGACCTATCTCAGGAACTAGCACAAAAAGCTTAAAAAAAATAAACAAGCTAAAAAGCTCAATAAGCTTTAACTGACTATGAACTTTTGTAAACTAAATGAATATTATAAGCTATGACTTAGTCAACTAAAAAACCTAACTCTATAGGATAGAATTAGAAATTAAGGAGATAGTTTTTACCTACTGTTTTGGTCTTGTTGGATTTTTGATGACTTTTGTAAGCGAAATTGACTAAGTATTAAGCTAGGAAATGAAAAATAAATTTCTTAATCTATTATTATGTTTGTAGTAATCTATAAACCTACTGATTTTATGATCCTAAGTCCTACTAATACTAGCCTTTATTGAGGCTTAAGAAGACTTGCAGTGTAACTGAAGTTACTACTGCTGATTGCAATTAACAAAAGGTGGCAAAAACTATTTATTGAACGGTTACCTTAGTGGTTATACCTGCATTACACACTCAAAGTGAGTGTGTTTGAACACAATTTAAACACAAACAAAGCTATAACAACTTGGATCAAAAATATTCTTCCTAACTTAACTCAATTAATCCCCTGGTGCAGAAATAAGCACATTGCCCCTCAAAATGATTTTAAGCTTAAACTAACCTAGCAAACCTTTTTAAAGCTTAATCCATTATGAAAATCTAACTGACCAAAATGAAATCACAAATTAACTTTGACTTTTGAAGGTCAATTAGCATTAATCTAAACACCCTTTTAGTTTTGATAGATTTCAATAAGACTTGTGAAATGAAAATCTCTTTAACAAACTCTTATTACCAGACATTCAACAGCTTATAACAAGCTTAACAAGCATAGATCAATAATCAATTAAGCTAGAACTTAAAATCTAAAAGCTAAACTACTATTTTAAGTTTTTTATGGTTTTAGGACAGAAATGAAGAAAAACTATGATCTAAACTATTTTAACTAACAACAAATTACTAATGAGCATAAGTAGATTAAAACAAACACAAATAAACACTAGATAAGCACATAAGTAAAACTAATAAGCAAATAAGCAAGCATTAAACTAGAAATTAAAAGACAAAGGAATTTAAATGAAAACTTACAAGTTGCTTCAGCTAAACAGTGCTTATAAGCGTCAATTGAGCATCTACAAGCTCGGGCTTATCCTAGGATAAGTCCAGTTATGTCCTAGAAGTCTTCATTGCTAGTTCTCTTCCAAAAGTCCAAAATTCAATAAGCAATGGTGTTTTAAGTTGATTTTAAAGTTTAAATATGATTAAGGTTTAGTTAAGCTCAAATCCAAGCTTATAGACTTGGATGAGCTAAAATGAGCTTATGATGATTTTAAAAAAAATTATGTAAAGATAAAGTTTAAATTTAAAATGAAATTGAATTTTATTAAAAACTTGAAGGATTACAATACTTGCAAAGTAAAATTATATGAAATTTAAGCTGAAAAACATGTAAGCTA
>BQNB010078674.1:0-30478 GCA_026074375.1 Tanacetum coccineum | reverse complement strand
TAGATTACTAATCTAATCATTATACTAACTACAAGCTAAGACCTGTTACAACTTGGAAGTGACCGACACTTTTTGTGTTTCTAACACAAGTAATTAGGCGTTGTGTTTCGGGGCAAGAAGCTTTTGACATTCTTAAAGCTTGCCACAGTGGACCCACCGGGGGACACTACGGTGCCAATTACACCGCTAAAAAGATCTTTGATTCAGGTTTTTATTGGCCCACGATCTACAAGGATGCCCACAACTTTGTCACCCGATGTGACATTTGTCAACGTCAAGGCAAAATTTTGCAACGTGATGAGATGCCACAAAACTCTATCCAAGTTTGCGAAATCTTTGACATTTGGGGCATTGATTTTATGGGGCCGTTCCCGTCTTCAAGAGGGAACAAATATATACTCGTGGCAGTCGATTACTTATCGAAATGGGTTGAAGCGAAAGCGCTCCCCACCAATGATGCCCGAGTTGTTTGCAAATTTCTTAAAACTCTCTTCTCCAGATTTGGTGCCCCTCGTGCAATCATAAGTGATCGCGGAACCCATTTTTGCAATGACCAATTTGCAAAGGTCATGCTTAAATACGGAGTCACTCATCGTCTCTCCACCGCGTATCACCCACAAACAAGTGGGCAAGTTGAGGTATCGAATCGTGGCTTGAAACGAATTCTTGAAAGGACCGTGGGCGAAAATCGTGCCTCTTGGTCGGACAAACTGGATGACGCTCTCTGGGCCTTCCGTACAGCTTACAAAACACCCATCGGGTGCACTCCGTACAAGCTTGTATATGGAAAGGCATGTCATCTACCGGTTTCGGGTGTACTCCATACAAGCTAGTGTATGGAAAGGCATGTCATCTGCCGGTCGAGTTGGAGCACAAAGCTTACTGGGCCCTTAAGCATACAAACTTTGATCTAAGAACCGCGGGTGATCACCGAAAAGTTCAACTCAACGAACTTAATGAACTTCGTGATCATGCCTACGAAAACTCTTTGATCTATAAAGAGAAAACAAAGAGAATCCATGACTCCAAGATCAAAAACCGCGTTTTCAACGTCGGTGATCGAGTCCTCCTCTTTAACTCTAGATTAAAGATTTTCTCAGGCAAACTTAAGACCCGCTGGAGTGGACCATTCACTATAACCCAAGTTTTTCCATATGGCACTGTCGAGTTATCCCAAAACTCCGGGCCAAATTTCAAAGTGAATGGTCATCGTTTGAAGCACTACTTTGGAGGGGACGTACCACAATTGGTAGTCCCGGACCTCCAGACGTTCCCCATGGACCAATAAATTCGGGGACGGGTCAAGCATAGCGACCTTAAACAAGCGCTTCGTGGGAGGCACCCCATGCTTATCAGTAGTAGTAATAAATAAGTGTTTTTGTGTGAGGAGGCCTACATTTTCCATTACCCGTGTTTTGTGTCCAGGATTTCCCGGATTGTGAAGACTCTCGTGCTCGCAGTTTCACCCTTCATCCACAAGAGTTTCACATCCTCAGCTTCATTTTGGAAATCCAGTATCCAAATCTAATCGACTAACGTTTTATCTTTTGGCACACTTAATAAACGGCCTTAGATTTACGTAGGTGCCCCTTTAAAACATCGAGGACGATGTTTAGTTCTAGTATGGGGGGATCTTCGATTTGATTTTTGCCTGCAGTCGTTGTTATCACGTAATCCCGTTTTCACCACCAAAATTTTCGCAAAAATACCAAAAAAATGAAAAAAAATTTCAAACTCTTACCAAAGCGTAAAATAAGTGTTTTCTGTCCACAATTTTTGACTTTCCCAATGGGTAAATGAGAATAAATTTTGACTCCGATCGGGCGTGTTGACTCAGTGGCCCTAGACTTTGTTCCTTAACCAACTAAATAAACCGAAAGTTATTTAGCTAAGCATTCGCGGATCCTTTTATTAAGGATTTTAAATTTGCGAAGAACGAAAAATGATAGTGTTATTTACAAGTAGGATGCTAAACAAGGATTATTTGGAAATCTTAAAAGCTTATAAGTGTAACTTGTCGCTTTTTCTCCCAGAAGCTCTTAACCTGACTAATAAACGTGCTTAATTTTGCTTTAACTTTAAACCGACATTTTTTTTTAAAAAAAGAAGCTCTTTCGGAAACGAAAATATTCATCTTAGTTCAGCTTTATACTTGAGTTTTCTAAAACGAAATTTTCTCTATTACGGAAAATATAAACAAAAAAAATAAAAAATAAAAAATAAATAAATAATAATATAAACTGTGGGCTGATAAAGGTTTACTGCATCTTGCCGGCTCACAACCGATGTTGCAGTCTTCAAAACAAGGCCCATAGTGAGATAATAAATGCCAAAGTGCATCAGTAGGTGTTATCAAATAAAAGCCGTCGTCAGACTAAGTCACTACATCTTGTCGGAGGCGTGGCCGATGTTGTAGTCATGTAAATGATGACGGTAGTATAGTATATAGCAATAAATGAAATTTAATGGTTAAGATTTCTTTTTCTAAACTCAAGTATAATTTTGAACTAAGAATAACTTGCTTTAAGACTTCAAAAGTTGTTGGTTGCCGTCGGTAGATTATTTCGATTAAGTATTCTCCGTGGGGTGTCAAAAACCTGGGCACTTAGCTGATGAGGCTGGGACGTTCCGAGAAGAAAGGTCGCTACATAGAAATAATCTCCCACAATGCAGAGATCATTAAATTTTTTTCTGTTTGCGTGCTTTGAGTAGTATTGTTTATTTAACGGTAAATCTATAGAATTCGGCTAAAGGGTAGAGCTCCCGCTATAC
The DNA here is from genome assembly GCA_026074375.1 of Tanacetum coccineum. NCBI lineage: Eukaryota > Viridiplantae > Streptophyta > Magnoliopsida > Asterales > Asteraceae > Tanacetum > Tanacetum coccineum. The sequence goes on along the minus strand of BQNB010078674.1, from coordinate 27,706 downwards.
ATTGAGACAACATCTCCTGTGGTCTCAACCTGATAACCTAAGTCAGAACTCGGCGGGATCTATCGAGAATATGCTGGATAGGTGGGTGATCTAGTCTTTTCCCAGGTTTCTTCAGAAAATATCGTTATGACACATAAGCTATCTACTTTCTTAAATTTTCGATCTAAATTTAACTTAAATTAAGCCACAACACACAAATTTGAATAATTGTTGGGAGGGGGGGGGGGAGGGGGGGGGGGGGGGGGGGGGGGGGGGGGGGGGGGGGGGGGGGGGGGGGGGGGGGAAACAGGGAGGGGGGGGGGGGGGCGAAAGTTGACAAGTCATAGTTATAAGTAGTGTTAGCATCTTTACTTGTACTTAACGGTGATTTCGTTTTTACGTTTAGTTTGGGGCTGAGTGAAAAATCGGGGACGATGAATTTATCCGCAGACATCCGTAGATTATTCCTATAGGCGCTTCTCATTCTATATCCAGTTTGATAATAAAGGAAGTCAAATCACGTTAGGTTAAGAAAGAAAAAGGAAAATCCAAAAATATTAGGGATAGTTAGTGTACATAAAAAAAATGGTGAAAACGGGACTTGTCGAAGCTATTGATTCTTTAGTTCCCCTTTACGAACACTTTGCTACTTTTCGAGGGGGATTGAGATTCTTGGTTTTCTCAAATGTTTACTTCATAACATTGCGTGAGGACACGGCAATACCTTAGTATGGGGGATTTTGGTATGTGCTTAATTACACATACCATTTTCCATTAAAAACGGACTTAAATGACTAAAAACGTACCAAAAATACATTGTATTTGTATGTTTTGCATTTGTGTTGTGCAGGAAACGGATATCACTCAAAAGGACGTAAAACAAAGCCAAAAACAGACCAAACCAAGCACGGGATGGAAAAGACAAAGTCAAATCAAAGCCAAAGTCAGTCAACCAAGTGAAGAAAATACAACTTGAGGGACTAAAATTGCCAAACCTCAAGTTGTATTACAAGAATAAGAAGACAAGGGCTGAGATTGGAAATTGGGGGAAGTATAACTTGAGGGGCCAAAGCTGCCAACTTATCCAAAGCTATTTTTCCCGCCCAACAAAACCCCAGATACAACTCACGGGTGTCGTCCCATTCTTTTACCCTGCAAACCATTCAACACCCTGGATAAAACATTTCCCCCTCCTCCACTATCTCCCCCCAGCTTTATAATTGCCATGTTGGCAATCCCTCACCATTTCCAAGTAATTTCGATGGCTAGATTGACTCAAAAAGAAGCACAAGAAGATTGAATGGCTGAGATTACTTTTATCAAGTCCCTCACACAACAAAAACACCCTAGAAAGCTCTCACAATGGAAACACAAGCTGCAAGTTCAAGAAGAGAAGACTTCGGCTATAAATAGAGCCTTTTGTAAGCCTTGGAGGCATCTTAGATTATGTTAGATTATCTTAGCTTCATTGTAATTTTTATTTAAGTCATTTTAGCATTTTATTCAGTTTATTTTACTACCTTGTACTCTTTTTACGAATTAATGAAAGTTTGAAGTTTATGAGTTAAAAAGTCAAGTTTTTAAATTCAACTGCTTAAGTGTTTGATTTGAGTTTAAAATGTGTTAAGACAAGCTCTCCCTCAAGCATATTATAAAGCTGTTTTCATTAAGTAAACTAAAAGAGCTAATTAGTTAAGAAAAAAAATAGAAAACTCCACACTCAAAAGTCAGTTCTGGATGGGCTTATGAACTCTCACTAGCTTGTTTTATACAAGCTAGAGCTTGTAGACTCTTTGTTTAACCCTGTTTTGAGCAAGGGAGTTGTAAGTCTTTATTTTTATTATTTGTTCTATTTTACTATAAACTGCTTATTGTGCCTTATCTGTTTACTATATTTGCTTATATTATGCTTTAGTACGATGTTCAGTGCTTAAACTATGCCTTAGTTTTTAGTTTAAAAAGTGACTTGTGCTCATTTCTTAGTTAGTACTGTTAGTTATGAGTTAATGCTGTTAGATTGATTCAGCTTATTTAAGTGCTTATTCTTGATTGGAATCTGCTTATAAGTGTCTTATTTTGCTATTTGATAATCTGTTTTTAACAAACTAGGACCAAATCAGCTTAAAATAAAAAGAAAAATGATTTTTGAAAACTTTAAGGGGTGTTTAGAACAGGCAGTACTAACCCATAGTTAGTAAAAAAAAAAAAACCATGCTAGTTCTCTTTTGGGATTTTTAACTAGCGGTACTAACTCAAAGCTAGCGGTACTAACTCTAAGTTAGTACCGGTAGTTAAAACTGTTAAGTACTGTTAGTTCATTTTAGCTTATCAGCTTATTATTTCTGCTTATTTAAGATTTCCTTAGCTTTTTAGAGTAGATTAAACCATTTTCCTTTACTGTTTTTAGGAGTAAGCTTATTTAAGCTTATTTTCCTTTTCAAAGTATTTTCAATAGTGTATCAGTTTGTAGCTTTTTAGCTTATTTGCCATTTTAGTTTAATCTAGTTGCTTATTCTTATGCCTGAATGCTTATTAGGGGTAGTTAAATATCTGTTTTAGCTTATTTGCTTATTTCTTGTTTCATTGTGTTTTGTTAAAGCTAGCAGTACTAACCTTAAGCTAGCAGTACTAACTTAAAGCTAGCGGTACTAACTCCAAGTTAGTACTGTTAGTACTGTTGTTAGTACTGCTGGGTTTCCTTGCTTAATCTAGCTTAATTGCTTTTTGAATTTGCTTATTTAGAGTTGGTTTAGCTTATTTGATTTGTCTTAAGCTTATTTGAGCTTATTTGTGTTTTAGTGTAAAAGTTTTAAGTGTTTTTACCATTTCTAGTTTTTATTCTTGTTCCAGCTTATTTTCTTTGCTTATTTTTATGTGCATTTGCTTATCAGTGTTAGTGCCCAATCATATCCATTCCTTGTCATATTCAAACATCGATTGTCAATTCGTCTTTCGATTTTCCATTCAAGCCTCGTTGGGACATAACGACCCGGGAACTCATACTTCCGGAAACATATATATTTTATTTTGGTGAACTTTTGACCATTCCTTGTGCAAAGGTAATTGGTTGAGTGTTTGCTTATATATTATATATATATATATATATATTATTGACGAATAAGTCAGGGTTCGTCGGTAAACCTTTTGAAACTATCCTTGCATGCGTCATTAACCATTTTAATTGACTCGTTTTTATGCTTTTGACACGCAAAGGCCCTGAAGAGTTTTGACCCCAGAACCTCCAGACGCCTTCTAGAAGGAGGAGAATGAATAAACGAAAGTTGCCTTAGTGCATCATTTGTGATATGATTGTCTATTTACAAAAAAAGGGCTTAGTAAATATTTTAAGTCATTTGGAATTACAAAATGGCTTGCAGTTACTTCAGGCTGCAACCCGCTTTTCAATCTGAGGAACGAATGTCGTCTTAAGTCAGTTTTTGTTCCCATGACAAGGGTAATTAATTTTCCCGTGGCATGGTTTCTTTTTATCCATGCAAAAGTATGAATAAGTGTACGTGTCAGTTGCATATTTATTATGCAACGAGAGAAATCTTGTTTTAATTGGTGTTGTTAAAAGATACAGTTTTTCATCTGATCAGATTTCATTAGGGTTTAAACGAAGAATTTTCAATATCTCAAACAATGTCTATTGCTCTTTAAATAGAAAAAAGGGACACTATTTGAGGGGGAGAGTGAAGAGGAGGGAGAATGCGGAGAGAGAAAATTTTTAAAATTCTTTTAAAAAGTCATAACGGAAATGAATGGAAATGTTTTATCAATACGGGTCTCATTTAAATGGGATGTGTCTTAATTAATTTTTTAAGTCAATAAGTATTAAGTGTAATTTGTGTTAACTTTTAAGGACTTAAAGGGCAAAATATAGGACTTAGATCTAACTTTACATTATAGGGGGCTTATTTTGCTCATTTATATATCTTAGTTAAACTTAGGTTATAAGGTGTATAAAGGAATAGAAATGATATAGTAAGCTCATGGACAATCTTGCCAAGTCTGAAAATTTGACCCACTTACATATTTTGATCAAACTAGTCAAAATGGTCAAACACACACACAAACACGCACACGCACACATATCGCTCATTCAAAAACAAGAATCTTTTAAATTCATTGCAATGATCAATGGTACACTCCTAATTTTCATTAACCTTTTCTCATATCATTTATAAAAAGGAATTAGAATAAAAAACTCTGTTTTGAGCTCTTAATTCGAATATAAAATAGATTTAGGGTTCATAAAATTAAGTTGCGTTTTTTGTGTGTGAAATTGAAATGAAGGGTTTTGATTGCATGGGTGCGATTTAAGGGAGGTGTTTGAAATGTTTTTCATTTTTCATTAACATTTGATGGAGATACAATGATTTTCGTAGACATGAATGAAGCGAAATGTGATTCATTGTATAATTGGTCTTAGGTCTGTGTTAGGTAGCCTCACAATAGCTCCCTTAATGTCTCCTAGTTGTTAAAACATAATGTATATGTGGTTCTTCTTCATCGAGATCGAATATACCTCGTTTGTGCTTGAAAGTGTTTTATATCTTTGTGGTTGTGGATTATGAAATGCCTAAAAGTGTATTAAGATGCTTGCTTGTATGATTCATAGGGATTTAAGTTGTTAAAAATCTAAGTTATGAATTTTTGCGCCGTCCGAGGGCAAGCGAAACTAGTTTGATGAATAAGGGAACATAGTTAAACACAGGCTTAAGCGGAACATGTTAAACATACGTTTCAAGAGGAACATGTATGACATGTTTCAAGCGGAACATGTTAAACATACGTTTCAAGAGGAACATGTATGACATGTTTCAAGACGGATATGTATGACATCGCGGCGGCAGCGGAACATCATGTATGTCATGTCTTCAAGCGAAACATGTATCTCCGCCCCTTGTCGCTCATAGCCCTAAACATGTATGACATGTTTCAAGCGAAACATGAATACCCTGTTTCAAGCGAAACATGCAATCTTTCTGTTATAAGCGAAACATGTAAAGATTAAGCGAAATATGTACAGGTACCAATTCAAGCGAAATATGACAAAAATTATAAAAAGAAACTCTGCCCAATTTTTAAATTTGTTTAATCGTGGTTGTTATGACATATATCTTCATGTGCAAGCTTGAAATTGTGTTATTTTCCCTCTATGTGAATAGAGGTCTGAATCTCGAAACTGAATTCGGTCTTGATTCCTCACCGCTCTCCCCCACTCTCGCCTCCTCTACATTGACTCAGTGTTTTAGATGACTTATTCTGAGGAGTGTTTATTTACTATTCACGTATACATGAAAACCTAACCATTTGACATTGTTTCTAAAATCAATCAGACATTCAAGGAATATCCGATGAGATATAGTAGAATATATATGTTGTATATGAACTGTATTGGTTGTTTCTTAAGCAGAATCATGAATCCTCAAGAGACAGAACAAGTCATTGCTCGTGATGAACTATGGGTTCCTACTGCTGAAAGAGTCAACATAAGCACAAAAATGTTCTCGTCTGCCGAAACCACAGTAATAGCAGCAATCAACGAAGAAACACGCTCTCAAGTTCTCTATTGCTTCGTGTCAAGCAATTCTACATGCATCAAGGCATTCACCATTTTTGTTGATGTCCCTGAAATTCTCATGCAACAGTTCTGGTACACCATTACTAAGATCAAAGGATCTGAGTCTTATGAGTTTCTTCTAGCCGACAAAAGGTGTGTGATAGATGCTGAAGTCTTTAGGAAGATACTTGATATCTGTCTAAGAAAAGAAGGTGAAGACTTTATTGAAGTACAAAATGATGAAGACACTCTCACATTTCCTTCGTTGATACTTGGATACTCAGGTCCTACTTCACTAATATGTTGTTAAGGGTAATGGGGTCACTACTGTTAAGGCCTTAGCAAGTTGTGTTTGGAGACCTAAAATGACTGATTTAAACAATGTCTCCAAAGAAATAGTGGATTATGGGTCTCAAAAACAGTAAATTATATAGATCCACAAGGTAGACTCAAGTCAGTAGTGTCTTGGGTACCTAAGAGACACTGACTCTCTTACTTTTGTAAAGAGAAATCCACAACAAGCTTTGAAGAACAAAGGAATATTTGATAGTGGATGTTCCAGGCACATGATAGGGAACAAAGACCTCCTTACTGACTATCAAGACATTGATGGAGATTTTGTTGCCTTTGGTGGTGGTACTAGACGAGTTAAAATAACAGGTAAAGGAAAGATAAGAACAGATAAGTTAGACTTTGAAGATGTGTTTTTTGTAAAGGAACTAAATTTTAATCTTTACTTTGTCTCACAAATGTGTGACAAGAAAAACAATGTTCTTTTCACTGAAACTGAATGTCTTGTTTTGTCTCCTGATTTTAAGCTACTTGATGAAAACCGAGTACTGCTTAGAGTTCCCACGCAAAGCAATATGTACAGCTTTGATTTAAGGAATGTTGTTCCTTCTGGAGATTTGACTTGTTTGTTTGCAAATGCCACAATTGATGAGTCTAAATTATGGCATAGGAGGATGGGTCATGTGAATTTTAAAACAATGAATAAACTTGTGAAGGGAAACCTTGTAAGAGGTCTTCCTTCAAAGATTTTTGTAAATGACCATACTTGTGTTGCTTGTCAGAAGGGAAAGCAACACAAGGCTTCCTGTAAGACCAAGCTTGTGAGCTCTATCAGCCAACCCTTACAGATGTTGCATATGGACTTATTTGGTCCAACATCTGTTAGGAGTATCAACCATAAGACATATTGCCTTGTAGTGACTGATGACTTTAGCAGGTTTAGCTGGGTTTTCTTCTTAGCCTCAAAGGATGAGACAAGTGGGATTCTTAAGAGATTTATAATAGAAATAGAAAACCAATTAAACCATAAGGTTAAAGTAATCAGGTGTGATAATGGGACAGAATTCAAAAATAGGGAAATGAATGAATTATGTGGATTAAAAGGGATAAAAAGGGAATTTAGTGTTGCCAGAACTCCACAACAAAATGGAGTTGCTGAGAGAAAGAACAGGACTCTGATTGAGGCAGTTAGGATTATGCTAGCAGACTCACTTTTACCTACAGTATTTTGGGCTGAAGCAGTTAATACTACTTGTTATGTCTTGAATAGGGTTCTAGTGACCAAGCTTCATAAAAGCATCATATCGAATTATTATTAGCAGAGTACCAAGCATAAGTTTCATGAGACCTTTTGGATGTCCTGTTACTATTCTAAATACCCTAGACCCTTTAGGCAAGTTTGATGGGAAGGCCGAGGAAGGGTTTTTAGTTGGGTACTCTGTTAATAGCAAGGCTTTCAGGGTATTTAACACTGAAACTAGAAAAGTTAAAAAGAATCTGCATGTAAACTTTCTTGAATATAAACTAAATGTTGCAGGGCAAGGACCTAACTGGCTTTTTGATATTGATTCCTTAACAAATTCTATGAATTACCAACCAATTACTGCAGAGAATCAAACTAACAAAAATGCAGGTCCACTAATGAAAACTAGGAATACAGGTTTGAAGAAAAATGTTGATGTTGGGCAAACTAAAGAAGAGAATGTGTCTACTCAACAATATATTGTGTTCCCGTTATGGTCATCTATCTCTTCAAACTACAAGAGCTCAGATGATAAGGCTGAGGATGATACAGTTGATGATGATGCTTTAAAAAGTTCAGTACAAGAACCAACAACGTGAGTATCTATGATCAATCCTTGATAGAATGTTTTGATAAGATGATGGATCACGAGAAGGAGGCTGCGAGCAATTCGATGCTGTTAGAAAATAATTTGAAGTCAGTGTGATAGTCGCTTCTTCAAGCGAGATACTAGAGCTAGCAATACCTACTATTTTAATACTGTTAGCACACTAATTAATACTTTTTAGTCCTATATGGTCCATTCAAGTGGACCATCATTGGTTTACTTTTGGTGGATTTTATCCTATTGATGTCTGTAATCTTCCTCATGATCCTCTTATGGCCTGAATAGGAAGATATGTGAATATTCAAAGTACTGTATTTTTGGCCAATGCTATGATGATCATACTTGGGAAACTCGCTAGCAAACTCCTTATGCCGATCAAAGTGTGGCCGCGAGGCTGATTTCACAAACATGGAACATTCTACTATTGGTCAGTTCCTATTCCCACAAACTAGATTTACACTTATGTCATCCTAAAGCCAAATTATTAGGGATCTAAAAGGTCAGAAGTCAAACAAGGGGGGGACATGACAACGAAGATTATGAACGAGCAACTATGATTAGCCTACACCAAATAGCCGAGAAGGACAATTCACAAATATTTCCAGAACTGGCTTATTTGCTCGTTTCCTTTCGCAAATGAACCACAAAGATATCTCAAGCCCTTGTGATGAAAGTCTAGATTGTAACAAATCGAAGAGGAGCTTGCTTAGTTCAAGAGTCAAAAGGTTTTGGCACTAGTTGACTTACCTGTAGTGGCAAAAAGGCTATTGGCTACGCAAAGTGGTGTGTATTGAAATAAGAAGCGATGATAAAGGGGAATAGGTTGTAAGATATAACGCCAGTATTGGTTGCACAGGTTATAAACAAGAAGAACGCATTGATTGTGATGAGTTTTTGTCCTGTTGCTAGGGTTGAAGCAATCAGTGTTATTTTTGGCCTTTGCATCTTTATGCTATTTTCATGTGTACCTGAAGGTTGTTATAAACCGTGCTTTTCTCTATGGCACTATTGAAGAGGTTGTATTCTGTTTGCAACCCTCCAGGTTCTTGGATCTAGAATTTTCAGAAAAAGTCTACAAAGTAGAGAAAGGCCTTATTATGATCCTACATCAAGCTCTTAGCAGCTTGGTATGAGACCACTTATAACTATCTGCTAGATAATGGATTTCACCGGTGCCAATTTGACAAGACTTCTTCTGTTCATAAAGGACTCAAGGGTGATATTTACTGGTTCAAATATATGTAGATGACATCCATCTTTTGGTTCAATCAGAGTCTTTATGTGATGAGTTTGAGCGATAATGCACCAATAGGTTTTCAGATGAGTTTCAATGGGAGAACTTCCTTTATTCCTTGGGTTTACTAGTCAAGAACAGAAAGAGGATGGGATCTTCATTAGTCAGGACAAGTATGTTGGTGAGATCCTGAAGAAATTTGGCTTTTTCAGTATAAGGTCAGCCAATACTCCTATGGAAACTCATAAAGCTTTAACAAAAGATGAAGATGGTAAGGATGTTGATGTCCATTTATACAGATCAATGATTGGGTCATTGATGTATCTTACATCCTCTAGACCAGATATTATGTTCTCAGTTTGTGCTGTGTGCTAAGATTTTCAAGTTCAGCAATAAAGGTTTCCCACTTGAATGCAGTAAAAAGAATCTTTAGATACCTAAAAGGTCAACCCAAGTTGGGCATTTGGTATCCTAAGGACTCTCCTCTTATATTAGAAGCTTTTTCAGACAGTGACTATGCAAGTGCCAGCTTGGACAGGAAATCCACAATAGGAGGTTGTCAATTTCTTGGTTCAAGGTTAATCTCTTAGCAGTGTAAAAAGCAGACTATGGTGGCTAACTCAACTACTGAAGCTGAAAACATTACTGCTTCTCACTGTTGTGGTCAAGTGCTTTGGATCCAAAATCAGATGTTGGACTATGGGTTTAATTTTATGCAAACAAAGATTCATGTTGACAATGAGAGTGCTATTTGTGTTGTCAAGAATCCTGTCTATCATTCTAAAACAAAGCATATAAAGATCAAGCATCATTTCATTAGAGACTCTTATGGGAAGAGACTGATTGAGATGGTCAAGATACATACAGATCATAATGTTGCAGATCTTCTCACTAAAGCCTTTGATGTAAGCAGATTTAATTTTCTAGTGGTAAGCATTGAAATGCTTAATTTGTAGCTGCATTGGTTGAGGGGAGGTTTAACAGTTCTTAACTTCTATTCATGGGTTATACAAAAATATGGATCCTCATGAATTCTCACATGTCTATCTAGTCTTTTCTAGTGTGCTTATGATGAATAGAGGCATGTTGTTGTATAATTATTGAAGACAAAGTTAAAACTGTTATGGTAAATATTAATACTGCTAAGTGTAATTTGTACTGCTAGGCAAAAGAGGTAGGGACACTAAGATACCTCAGTCTGGTGGTCCCCATATAAAGGTTGGTGATGAGGCTGTCCATAAGGAGTTGGGTGACATAATGGAAAAACGGGGCTGCACTAATGCTTTATGCTTTGAAGCAGAGCAGGACAGTGGTAACATAAACTAAGACCCAATCTATGACAACTCTTAATAAGCTAAGTTCTTAGGGAATTCGGATAGGTAGTTCGGTCCCAGGGTGGCCAGAAACCAAATTGGAGATGTAGATGCTCAAAACTGGTTTGAGGTGCATCTAAAAAGTCCGAATGACCTACCTCTCTCACGAGTTTATACATGGATAGTGGGGAGAACAATATGGAAAACTAAAAGAACTTGATGACACTTGTACAAAATTGTCTGATAATTGAGAGATTTTGGTGAGCATTAAAGAAAGTGAGAATTTGTGAGCTATAAATAGAAAGAGAGAGAGGATGTGTGCTTAAAAACAGAAAGAGTGAATTGGTGAGCAAAAAGAATTGAGAGATATTGTGAGTATAAAAACAGAAAGAGAGATTGTGAGAATCTATATTGGAATGATATTGGAGTTAATACTGCTTCGCATAAACTTAATACTTCTAGTATTAAGTTAGTACTGCCAGTCATATCTTTATACTGCTGGGAAAAGTTAATATGGTTAGGCTTAAAGTTAGTACTGTTAGGCTAAACTTAGTACTGCTACATTACCGTTAGTACTGTTTGAGGCATAACAAAATTTCCTTATTTCCTTTTCTATTGCCGGCGGAGCATAGAGTAAAAACATTGCATGAAACTTAATCTCAGCCATCGAAATGTTCTTCATATTAGATCCCAACCATTCAAAATAAAGTATTACCTATTTTTTAGCTATTGACCAAGACATCTATAGATTTCTTTGAGGATAAAAACACATGGGATAAAAAAAATATAACTTCCACGTTAAATTTTAAAGATGATATCTCTATGTCCCTCATAAATACTGTGCAATATTTTTTGGCTGCCTTTATGAGGGTTGGCGCCATTTTGACTATGGTTTTCTCAAACAAGTTTGATCGGCCCAAAAGAAACTATTTCTTCTATTCATTCCAAAAAATTTGACATAATACAATATCTCAAACCAGTTGCTACTCCTACATCCTCAAGCCACCTCTGCCACTAATGCTTACATGCTTACTTTTGTAGTTTGTATTTGTTGAGTGTATTAGCATTTTTCTTTCAAGCCACCGGAGCCTACTTCTCTTCTTTCAAGTTCTTTGTTGTTTTGTTCTAGATCTCGGATAATACGCATCTCGAAGAAAAGTGTGTAGATGTAAGGGAGTAACTTGGTCTTTTCTTTCATATGTCTTCTGTTTGTATATGTGCAATGTGTGTGGCGCGCGTGTGTTGAAGAGTGTTTTATGTAATGTTCGAATCTTGGTTTGCAAAATCAAAAGACGAAGATGGAGAGTTTTGTGTTTGTGTGTTCTTTGTGGATACTTTAGGGGTTAGTGTGTTTGATTTGATTGTTAATATGTTGTCTATGTTATTTTGTAGTGGGTGATTGTGGTGGAAGAAGATATAAAGATCTCTTCTTCTTCGGTCACTTGCTTTGCTAAAACCTCCAGCCACTTTTTCTGTTAACAACTTTGACTATGTGCCCTCTCTTTCTCCTCTGGTTCACTTTTTTTTATTATGTAGGGTGAAAGGGAGCTTCCACTAGATTATTTATGTATGTGTGAGAAAATATTATGTGTCATTCTTTCGTATGTTGCTTCTACTTTAGATCTGGTTGAAAATTAAGAAATGAAAACCATTAGTGTATTTAATAAGAAATTTAAATTTTAGTTTTGGTTATATGTTATTACTTTTTTGGCTTTGTGTTTAGGGTGTTCTTCGCATGACTCTCGGTTACCATACTTTTTTCTGATGTTGTAGTGGGGATATGTGGTTATGTTTTGGGTTTGCAACTGGTAGTAGTTCATGGATTTTCGAATGTAGTTATTTTGGTTTGTTATATGTTACTTTGCTTATTACTTTATTTTGTTTTATAGTAAAGCTTAGTACTTTAGGTGATTTGTTGTTTACGCAGTACTTTTGGATTTGTCGTGATAATGGTGGTGGGAATTGAAAAAAATAAGTTGTTGTATGAATGAGATTTGAATGTTAAGGCTTTGCGATGACATGTGGTAAAATTAGCAAAAAAAAAGAAAGGACTCAAAGAAAAATAAACAAATTCTTTTATCCAAAATCTTTGTAATAAGATAATTTTATGAGTGTAAGTGAAACTTTTGACATGTATATTGGTTTAAGTTATAGTTTTGAGTTTACACATGAATTTTTTTTAAATGAATTTTATCAGCTCTTATAAAATATAGTTTAGGACTATGGAATAGGAATGTGACAGGTGATGGTGGAATAGTGAGTTTAGTATGAGTAGGTAAGAAATTTTGTAGTTCTTATAATTCAAGTTCTGAAATGTAGATGTGCGTTATGTGACTGAATAATGTATATGACCTGAAGAGACAACCCCACACAAATGGGGATAAAGCAAACAAAAAAATGTATATGTAGCCCCTATTGCCTAAAAAAAATATAATGATGATTACTTTTTAATTGATATGGAATAAAGTAAGGTGCCTAAGAAATGGTATATTTATAACTAAAATGCACATAAAATCAATCTATAACGTACAAAAATTTTGTAACTCAAACCACAAATGAAAAGTAAATAACCTCAATCACAATACCCTAAACTAACAAAGAGCATGGGACATAATTATATGTGCAAATTATAATTGATTTTGAACATTTTTGGAATACCCGTACTCAATCTTACGCCGGTTTTATTGCTTTATTATGTTAAAGTACTTATAACGTTTTTCGATGCAAGAATTGTTACGATTTTCCCTAATTAAAAAATAATTTATTTTTGTTAACGTTGCGAAGCAATGGACAAGATTCCATTATTACCCACAAAACACCAACCACTATATATTCACTCTTTCGTTCGCAAATCAAAATGTCAGACCACATAGGTGCCAAAAGTAATTGTTAACAAATGTTTACATATATAACTCGACTTCAACACGTGCCCGAGAAACTCTGCACAACCAAATACATAATCCACTCTTTATGTAATGAAAAATGGTTCATTTTTTACGCATGACCCGTGCAAGGCATGGGTATTACACTAGTTTTAATATAGCCGTTGAGATATTTCTACAACAACATAGCCCATATATGTGTTTGACTAATTGGAAATTCTCTGTCTTTCTATAAATTAGTAAGATTTCTTCAAGATAAGATCATATTTCATTCAGTCGGTCAAATTACAACTCTAAGTGCTCTCTATATAATCTCAATTAACTTTGCCAAGCTTTCATACTCACATAAACGAGCTCATCCCAAAAGTTTATTTAATATTTTCTTAATCACATGGCTAATTTGGAGTTTTACGACAGAATAATGGTGGTCCTACTTACAGAGTCTGAAGGAATTGAAGTGTTTCATCAGGATCATTGATTTTCTGGATGCTAGTCACATCAGGTATGCATCACAGAGAATCCAAACAATATATTATTCCTTAGTAAGCTATATAACAGCTACTGCTAGTAAAGTGCTAATGAAAGAGGTAGAATCTCTACTACACATTGATAGACAAGTAAAAGGATCTGATTTTTTCAACACTGAAGCCTTTCTTAAGAAGACATCTAAATCAGAGGACAATGGTGGTGTCTATACTCTACCATTCAAAAGATATTTTAAGAACTTGCACTAATGGGGTATGTGACTGATTTGAAAAAACTTACTTTTTCAAAAGGGTCATTTTTCTCCTCAGTGGAAGTTATAATTACATACTCTCCTCCACTGCTTAGAGCCTAAAGGAAAACTAGTTGGGAGGTAGTGTAGTAGCAATTATAGCAACTGCTAAATTGCTTGCATTGGCCACCAGAACTGGAACTTACAATTTTTCAAAACTAATTTTTGATGCCATGATTAAGAATCTGGAAAACCCACACAAGTTTTTGATGTACCCAAGATTTATCCAAATCTAATTAAACAAGAAAAAGAGACTCCTTCAACCCCATACACGAACATATCCTACTCCCATCCTTACATAGAAAGTCTTTAGTAATATGAAGAGGGCTTCAAGGGGTTATTATGGCATATATTTTTCTTTATTTCCTACTATGATCAGTGCACGTGAAACTTCTCCATCCAGAATAACATCTTCACCATCATTATCACCTCAACATACACCAGTCAGTACCCCATCAACCTCACAACCACCAAACACTCAACCCACACCTGATGCAGAGGAGGCTGTTCCAATGCCCCATGAATCACCTCTCCACAGTGTTCACTCACTTGGACGTGATGAGGGTAGTTTATCACTTTCTGAATTGACGGTTCTATGTACAAATTTGTCAAACAAAGTAACAAGCTTGGAGGCAGAGTTGGCACAAACCAAACAAACTTATGGTACTGCTCTTACAAAATTAATCAAGAAGGTGAAGAAGTTAGAGCAGACAGTCAAGTCAACTCAAGCTAGAAGGAGATTCAGGATAGTTGTTTCTGATGATGAAGAAGGTCTAGAGGATCCTTCCAAACAGGGGAGGAAAATTACAGAGATTGATCAAGACCCCTCTATTTCATTGGTACAGGATGAAGGAACATCATGGATTCAAGAAGATATAGAGATTCAGGAGAAGATTAGTGATGATACTGAGGTAGTGCTAGAAGAAGAAGAGCCTACTGAGCTTGTGGAAGATCAAGGTAGTGGTGAAAAAGGAGAAAAAGAAGTTAGTACTGTTGATGCAGAGCATAGTACTGTTATTCCAGAAGTTAGTACTGCTGCTGAGAACTTAGTGTATATCAGAAGGAGTGCTGAAAAGAAAAAAGATAAGGGTAAAAGAATTATGATAGAGCCTAAGCCTGAGAAGAAGATAAAGAAGCAACTAGAGCAAGAAAGACTTGGGCATGAAGAAGCTATTAGACTGCAAGAACAGATTGATGAAGAGGAAAGACAAAGGATTATAAGGGATGCAGAAATAGCTAAACAGTTACAAGAGGAGATTAACAAAGCAACACAAGAACAAGGACAGCAGAAGCTTGTATAACTGAAGCTGATCCAACTCATGTTATTGATTGGAGTGATCCTGCAGTGATAAGATATAATGCACTCCAAAATAGAGCTTTTTCTGTACTTGACGTAAGGAAGAAGATGTGCATGTACTTGATTAATCAGGGAGGATAGAAGATGAGACATTTCAAGGGAATGAGTTATGAAGATATTAGACCTATATTTGTAAAGGCATGGGATCAAATTCATTCTTTTGTGCCTATGGATTCTGAGTTGGAAATTCCAAAATTAAAAAGAGCAGAACCTATTAAGAGACAATCTACTGAAGAAGAAAAGAAAAGAGATGATAGTAGCAAGCCTACTGAAGGTAGAAGAAAGAAAACACTTGCTAGGAAAAGAGCAAGTGGAAAAGATAGTGAAGAAAGTATGAAGAAACAAAAGCTGGAAGATGATACTAAGAGGGAAGATCTTAAATCTTATTTGGATATAATTCCAGGAGATGATGTTGCTATAGATATTGAATCCTTATCTACTAAGTACCCAATAGTTGATTGGAAGACTCATGTCCTGACAGAAAACTTTATGTATTATTAAATCATCAGAGCAGATGGAGGTTCTAAGAATTATAAGATTTTCAGTGAGATGCTTGATGATTTTGACAGACAGGATGTATTAGACTTACACAGGCTAGTTAAAGCAAGGTATATGACATCAAGTCCAGAAGGTTATGACTTAATGCTTTGGGGAGATTTGAAGACCCTATTTGAGCCTGATGAAGAAGATGAAGTCTGGAGGAATCAGCAAGGATATAATTTGATAAGCTGGAGACTATTTGATTCATGTGGAATTCATATTTTGTTGATGGACAATGGAATTGCCATTCACATGATGATAGAGAAGAAGTATCCACTTACTCAAGAAATGCTATCAAAGATGTTAAGCAGAAAACTAGAGGTTGATCATGAAAGTACAATGGCATATGAACTTCTCAGGTTTATAAGGTCACAAGTACAGAAGTAGAAGAATGTTTGGAAGAATCCTCAACAGTGCAGTCTAGAAGATTAAATACAGAAGAAACTTGAGATTTGAAGGTAAATCACAAGTTTAGGAGAGGATTGTGGGATCTGAGCGTCTACACCTTAGTACTTGCTTAGTTATAGTTAGTCATAGTTACTGTCAATACAATTGTTAGTTACTGCAAGTAGAGTTAAGTACTGTTCAGTCTTATATATAGTTAGTACTGTTAGTTATATAGTTAGTAATGCTTAAGTGATATGCATGGGTTATATTAGGAATAGATATGCATGATCACTTGACGCGTTTTGTAAGCCCATTAGGGTTTTCCTTAAGTGTATAAAAGGAACCCTATGGCATAGTTAGAGATATCAATTTT
This sequence comes from Tanacetum coccineum, assembly GCA_026074375.1. Taxonomy (NCBI): domain Eukaryota; kingdom Viridiplantae; phylum Streptophyta; class Magnoliopsida; order Asterales; family Asteraceae; genus Tanacetum; species Tanacetum coccineum. The sequence continues at coordinate 11,159 of BQNB010078674.1, read as the reverse complement.
CACATCAAGTTATATCAAGTTTTCATAGTTAGTTATTCTGTAACCTAGGCAGAATATTTGCAATCAATATATATTCAAAGTTTTGTTTACATTGTTCTTCTTAGTATTGCAAGTTAGATTCCGCATAAGTTGTAGTATTCATAATCATTGTTTCTCATATAGTTAGTTTGAATCTATTCAAGTTAACTAAGCCTTAACAAGCTAAGAAGACCTATTCATTAGGACTCACAGAGTTCTTCTGTATCATCAGGCTTCGTTTCAAACATGCTCAACCCCAGTCCAGATACAGGAATTGACTCTATATTTAATCTTAACACTTAGTCAACTTCTTTGGTAGATGTTCCGGTTACTGCTATTGCTGAGCCACCTCTCTTGTCTGTAACAACCACTCCTCCTCCACCCACTCCTCTCATCACACATCTGCAACAAACACCAGTTCCTACACCAACAACTATTCCAAGCTCCTCCCTACAAGATCTTCCTAATTTTGGCTTTTTATTCGGGTTTAACCATAGACTAAAAACTTTGGAAAACAATTTCTTAGAGTTCAATCAAACGAATCAATTTGCTACAACAGTTTCTTCAATTCCCGGCATTCTTGATGCATACCTTGCCAACAAGATGCATGAAGCCGTCAAAATAGCTATTCAGTTACAATCTGAAAGACTCAGAGATGAAGCTCAAGCTAAAAATACAGACTTCATCAACAAACTTGATGATAACATTAAGAAAATAATCAAGGATTAAGTTAAAGCTCAAGTCTCTAAGATTTTGCCAAAAATTGAGTAGACTGTCAATGAACAACTTAAAGCTAAGGTTCTGACTCGTTCATCCAATGAATCTAAGACATCTCATGCTGTAGCCGCCAACCTATATAAATTAGAGCTGAAGAAGATTCTCATAGACAAGATGGAAAGTAATAAGTCAATCTACAGATCTAATGAACAGAAGAATCTCTACAAGGCATTGGTTGACGCTTACAAAAGTGACAAGCTCATACTTGACACTTATGGAGATACTGTTTCGTTTAAAAGACTCAAAAGTTGATGTGGATAAAGACGAAGAACCCCCGCAGGATCCCAAACGAGGGTTAAGAGAAAGAAGAATAGAAACACCCCCCCCCACACAACACACAACTTTTTAAACAAACTGGAAAAGAACCAGAGTCTACAGTGCACCAAAGGGAAAAAGACCTCCATGACAACTGGGCAAGTCAAACTGAATGGGTCTAAATCACATCACATGTCAGCTGGAGATCAGATCAAGCAGAGGACGCCATATGCACATACAAAGATTTAGAAGAACCCCAACATCAGTGAGTTAAACCAGAGTTACTGAAGATAACTGAATTGAAGAGACCTCTTAGCTTCCTGACTTGTTTTAGAAACCAACAAGACCTCCTACTCCCGATCGTGATTGGAACAAGACTTTGCCTAATGCTTATGGACCTGTTCAACCTTGGCTAAGCTCTTTGGCCCAGATGGAAGATCTACGAGAGTCGTTTAATGAGCTAATGGACACTCCTCTTGACTTTTCAACATTCATGATGAACCGGCTTAAAGTTGATACTCTAACTCCTGAATTATTTTCCGGTCCAACATTTGAGCTTATGAAAGGCACATGCAAGAGTCTGGTCAAACTTGAATACTTCTTTGAAGAAGTCTATAAGGCAACCACGGAGAAACTAGACTGGAACAATGCCTTTACAGGACAAAATATCCTCGATATCTTGCGGCAAAGCACTACCATTGTATACCAAACTCTCACAGCGATCGTCATAGTTATACCGTTTGATCACTTCATTACAATGAACTCTTTACGTATCTTATGTAGTGGTGTCTCAAGCCAAAACCTATGCAACTTCTGTTACGAAGACCAACGGCTGCAGATTTATGTTCATATCAATGGATTAAAGAGTGGTCTTAAAACAATGTGGATGTCAATACACGGTCTAACTACGAAAATATGCTCTCTATGTAATCTCACATTGGGGCGGCAAACTGTCAACATTTTAGGGATTTGCTGCTAACAGGAATAGGCTCGTGATGTCTACTACAGAAGAAAAACATCGAATCATTGTTGTCACAAAACTAGATTGTCGACTGGCATGGTACAAATATTGGATAGGATCACCGTTCATAGAGAAGATGACAAGCTATATATATTCAAGGAAGGAGACTTCAAAGGGATTCGCCTTTAAGACATCGAAGACATGCTGATCCTTCTTGTTCAAGGCAAGCTGACAAATCTCAATGTTGAAGAACGTCTAGCTTTTAGTGTCTCTTTGTGAATGGTTACAAGAAGTATTGTCATCCAAAGGCATGTTGAAGTATCTTCAAATGAGGTTGTCAAGAGTTACCAAAAGGATAAGCTTAACCTTCACAATGCAGATACATACAGATTCTGATCTGAATACGAGGTAGGCGATCGTTATAACAGCATATCCAATCTAGAGGTTTCAATCTATCAAACAAGAACAAGAAGCAAACAAAATTGATGCGTATTGATGAACTCCACAAGTTTAGTGATGGTACACTCGATGATGTTCGGACTGCTCTTAATGATCGTCTAAAAGGTATTAGGATGGAATATCTACCACAGAAAATATGGAGACAGAGTGACAGGGAATGAGCAGCAGCTATGATTCAAGCGATTGACAAACAGCTCAAGTCGAGGAGGATAATGAGGAATTTGGAAAGATTTGTTGCGTTGGTGGGAGATTGTACGAAGGAGACCTACGGCTGCTACAAAGAACCATATGATTCTATCATATGATGTTCTCATCATTCAGGTCAAACCTCGTACATAAAATAACTTGTGAAATTTGTATATATGTAGTGTAGACTTATGGTGATAATAAGGAGTGCTCGAGTACAAAATTTTCAAGAATTTCTTAGTAAATTCAAAAAATTTCAAATTATTGTACTCAGCACTATCTTATATACCCTCATAAATTGAGGGGGAGCATTAAAATGTTCCTCATAGATAGTATATAACAATTTTTCCCCGAAAGGTTAATCAATTGATATCCAAAATATCAAGGGATTAACATTTTGGATAAGGGGAGAAAATGTGATTAACCTGGATCTAACTTGTATTGAAAGATGTGATCAAATAAAATGGACTTAATGCACTCCACACCTAGCATGTACTACGATTACGATGCACATGTTAAGGGGGAGCTTTTAGTGATAATGAAAAACTCTCAAAGTGTAAACCTTTTGATATTTATATCAAACACTTTGATTGAACTTTTCAATGATTTTGGTTCTGATCGTGATGGAATACTCAAAAGACCGACCATGTACTTTAATTTATGGAGATATAAGGTGGTTAGGCATAGGTATTCAAATCCCATGATCCAACCAGAACCGGAGGGATCTACCCAGGGATATCCACTAGTTAGTGTAGAAGTCCTTAGGTATGATAAAAGGAGTAAAGTGAGATTAAGGGAAGAATGCAGACTGAGATGGAGCTAACACTGGAACAAACCCAACAAGGTGTTAGTTATGAAGTCTCGGTAAGCATTGAAGGGGTTGAAGAATGAAAAAGAAATGTAAAGATAAAGGGTGAAAAGAAAGAAGCCCTCCATACACTTAGGCAAAAACTGGGTCAATACATAAACTGTCAGAAACACTAAGATGTTGTCCGACATTGAAGACAGTTATGGACCCAGTGACGCTATGCACAACCCTTCCCAGCCACTAAAAGTCAGAAAGACTTTGTTTCAAAATTCATGGAGATTTACACATTTCTATCAACTCTCTCACTCCGAGTTAGCTGATATTAAAAAGGTGGCACTCAGCTCCAGCCTCCGATCACTAAAATCTAAGTGTACTATTGAGTCTAGAGCCAAAAAGAGATCATCTATAAATCTCATTAGGACACTTGTCAAATTAAATTTTTTAAGTCGCACAATGTGAATAACAAGATATATACTAAGAGTCCTTCGCATTATCCTTGTGATTTTGCCAGAACATCTGAGTGATATCATTCATAATGAAGATGGAAATCTTGCTTGAGCCAACATCAAACAAGCTCATGGTAGGTGACTTGTGCGATTCTCTACGAATCAAAATTGTGACAACTAGAAAGAAACGATGGTGCGATTCTATAAGAATCAAACTTGTTCCAGGTTATGAATTGACGATTGATGATGAATTTTTGAAATGATCAACACTTTTGACGTGTCACAAAAACACTTTAGCAAGTAACACGTCGATTGATTTTCAAATCAATTTTTTTATTCAATCAGTGAGATAGTAACTCACTGGTTCACTCATACCATGTTGTCTGCTTTGAGACGTTCCGGTAATGAGAACGACTAGTACAGATGTGAATCCCTGTCAAGAAGATTCTTTGAAATTCTATCTGATCACAGGCAGTATTTATACTGATCAACGGGGAACCGTGGTTATTGCAACCATATTTGACGTAGTGACAAATACACTCTCGTCCATATCTGTTGATTATTACTAGACTAAACCTGCAGGTATCCCCGATGGTGGCAGCTGCTAGACGTAGACGTGTCAAGATTCATAACCGCATGCTCATACCCGACCGACAAGTATAAAGACATCATGAAAGCTCAAGTACATGTTTCAAGTCTTCCGCTACTCTGATACCGTACGTCTTTCTCGAAGTGACGAAGTATTAAAGTTAAAGAATTTTAAGAAAGATGCAACTTTAAAGCTTTTCAAGTCAACAAATCAAGAAAGGTATGAGCATGCCGGTCCAGAAGTCACAAGTTCACAAGATAGGCAAAAGTTACATTAGACTGGCGAAACGAGATAAGAGCTCTTGGTTTGATGTAACTCCAAAGTGGCACAGATCCACTATTACAATAAGTTAAGATAAAGGAACAAGCTACGAAGCCTCCTCTCAGCCTCACACATCACTACAGACAATTCACAAAGTATAGATTGAAGTTAAAGACTACTAGCTGAGGATAAAGATAAAGCTTAGTATGCGAAGAAATATATTCTTTTATACAAGTTTAGTGACATCCCTTAGGGGGGAATTGCTTAGGATACTAGACACACATACTCTCAGGTCACTCTCTACTATTCATACTAGTTAAATCCCCGTAATCAGATATTATTAAACATATTAAGCTAATATGCCCAGGCCCATGGTAAACAGCCCATCACATCTAGGCCCGGCCTCGAACCAAACTATCTCGTATAAAATACACCTCATTCTCTCATAGCTTCTATTGAGAGCAGGTGCGTTGGTTGGGTTTTTGTATTCTCACTTTGCTAATGAAATATAATATGTTACTTACTTTCTCTCTCTAGAATACAATCCACATCTCTTACCCACTACTTCTCTCACTCATGTTTCTCTTCCCGTTTTCATATCAAAGCGCTTACTTGTATTCTTCATATAGTATATTTGAGTGCGAATTTCAAGAATTTCTTAGTAAATTCAAAAACTTTTAAATTAACGCACTCAAATACCATATAATATTCTCGAGAGAGAAAGTTTGTTATAATCGGTTCGCATAAAAATGACGATAATATAAGTATGATTTATTATTTGTTGGTACGTATTATAAACCAACGACGTAAAGTTTTGTTGTATTAGAGTTGGTACGTAATTTTAAACCAACTATATGTGTTTTTAGTGGTAAGTATATGCTACTAGCTTTGTAGAGTCTTGTATAAAGAGGAATGAATGGGAGTTGGCTGTTATGGTAACGCCAACTAGCGTTGATTGATCCATTGATAAAGATATTTTTCTAGTCATTCATTTGTGTCTTTATCATTAGGATGGTCGGGAAGTTACTAGCAACCTAATCATTATTCTTTGATTTTATTTGAATATGGATCCTCATGAATTCCCACATGTCTATCCCATGTATTTGGGTGTGTATGTGACAAATAGAGGCTATTGGTTTATTACTATTGAAGAAGAATTAGAAGATCCATATCATATATCATTACTTATCCTAATTATTAGTTTTGCGCGAATGAGGCGAGCATGAATTCATGTGTGTCTATTCTATCGTTATGGCCATGTACATGTGAATTACACCTTGTTAGTTCAACGCTTTTGATTTAAGAAGAAAGGATGATCAACCCTAAGGCTTTTAACCTATTTAGTTTTATAGACTTGTTACTCCTTAGCTTTAGTGGTGGAGATGTGTGATAAGTGTTAAATACACATATCCATTTATGCTTAAAATAGCCCAAATAAACCCAAAACAGACCAAAATTGCAATTAACCCAAAGTTTAAAAATATATTACCCGTTTTCAGTTGTAAAAAGGCGCGAAGCCCTTTTTACTATTCATCATCGTCTCCATCTTTACTCATGGGTAAAACAAGGGGCAAATCCAAATTAAGGGATACGGAAGTCAATTCATAAGCTCACAAGAACAATGGAAGGGTTAAATCAGTCAAATCAAGAGGCATTCATTGGTCACTCAAGAAAAAGGACACGTCAGCTATGAAGAAAACACAAGGGACGTGGGTTTTTGCACTAAACTCACTCACACAACTAACACAATGTCACATCAAAGAATGACACGCTGGCAATCCTCTATCACACACAATTTGATCAAACGGATGAGATTTAAGCTCCAATGATTGGATAAATGAAAGGTGGTGATTAAGAGGAGCGTGGGCAAGAAGGCAGACCTAGAAGCTTCTTTGGCAGCCTATAAAAAGGCCTCAGCTCACACACGCAGCATACCTTCTTTTTACCTTATTTTTTTTCTTTTTTCTAGTTTTTAATAATTTAGGTTAGCTTAAATATTGATTATTGTAATTTGTCTTTTGAATTATGTAATCTTCTTTTATGTAATGAAATGAATGTCTTTGGTTAAATAAATCCTGCGTTTACCTTTCAAATTCTCTCAAAGCCTTTTACTCAAAAGCTCAATTTGTCTCAATAAGCTTTAATAAGCTCTTCTCAGCTCTCAAGAGTCTCTAAGCTCTTGATGGAGCTTAACTGAACCTAATTTTACTTATAAATTTAAGAATCAACTTAAAATCTCTATATTACCTTTATTTAAGAAGTGGAAAGCTTATGGAAGGGGAGCTTAATTTGGAAGAGCTCCCAAGGATTTACACTAGCTTTTTTTTTTTTTTTTTTTTTTTTTTTTTTTTTTTTTTTTTTTTTTTTTTTTTTTTTTTTTTTTTTTTTTTTTTTTTTTTTTTTTTTTTTTTTTTTTTTTTTTTTTTTTTTTCTTTTTTTTTTTTTTTTTTTTTTTTTTTTTTCTTTCTTTTTTTTTTTTTTTATCTTTTTTTTTTTTTTTTTTTTTTTTTTTCTTTTTTTCTTTTTTTTTTTTTTTTTTTTTTTTTTTTTTTTTTTTTGTTTTTCTTTTTTTTTTTTTTTTTTTTTTTTTTTTTTAAAATTATGTTTTTTTTTTTTTTTTTTTTTGCTTTTGTTTTTTTTTTTTTTTTTTTTTTTAAAATTTTATTTTTTTTTTTTTTTTTTTCTTTTTTTTTTTTTTTTTTTTTTTTTTTTTAAAAATCTATATATTACCTTTGTTTAAGAAGTGGAAAGCTTATGGAAGGGGAGCTTAATTTGGAAGAGCTTCCAAGGATTTACACTAGCTTATTCACATGAATAAGCTAGAGCTAGTAGCTATTATTTTAGCATTAGCTTCTGTTTAGCTGAAGTTAAAGGTAAGTTACCTTTTAAATTCCTTGTCTCCTTACTTATTTAGCTTAAATGGCTTATTAGAGTAATACTGCTTATTTGCTTATTCTCCTATCTTATTAGTGCTTAATTCTCTTTACTTGTGCTTATTAATCATTAATTTTAATCTGTTTTTAGCCTAATCATAATAGATCTTAGTTTTTCATAGTTTGTCTTAAAAAAGTCATTAAAAGCCAAAAATATGGTAGCATAGTGTAGATCTTATAATTTAGCTTAATTAATTGTTGAAATATGTTTGTTAAGCTTGATATAAGCTAGTAGTAATCTGGTATTAAGGAGTTAGGCATTAGTTTTCAAAATCATAAGCTATTTCAAAATTCTGTCAATTTAAATGGGTGTTTGGCATTAGCTAATTTGACCTCAGAAAGTCAAAAGGTTTTGTGCATTTTATTTGAGTTAGCTTGGATTTCATTTATAATCAGTAGGAATAGAGATTTTAGAGTTAGTTTTTCAAAATATAAAAAGTTGTGGCTTATTTTGTCATCTCAGCATCAGGGTACTTTGTAGCTTAAGTTTTGATTGCTTAATTTGAATCTAAGTTCTTTGAGCTCTTGTTTTTGTGTGCATTGTGTTTTGCCACACTCAAATTGAGTGTCTAAGTGCAGGATTACCACTAGGGAATCCTGCATTTATCATTTGGCCTTTGCCATTTGCACCAGCAGTGGTAACTAAAGTTACCACTGCTGTCACTTTTAAGTTTAAATTTTAGTTAAGTAATCTTAGGATTAAGGTTTTAAAATTCAGTTTGCTTTTAGATTTTATATAGTTTAGTCTAAATCAAGTTTAATTTTTCAATTGGTAACTCATTTCTTAGGTTTCATTAGTTTTTAAAAGTCATTAAAAGTTTAAAAAAAACCCAAAAATAGTAGTTAATAATTGATAGCTTTCAAATTTGATTTATAGCTTGTAGTGTTTGTTTTTCTCATTTAAATAAGTAGTCTATAAGCTGTTTGTTAAGTTTCCAAAAGTTCAGGTTAGGTAATAGCTTAAATTGATTTTGTGATTTCTAAGATAGTTTTTAAGTTAGGCATTTTTATCTTCAATTTCAGTTAGGGTTAAGTGTTATTGAGTCACTTAGCTTTTTAAAACTAGTCACTACACATCACAAGCTTTCCAAAACATCTCTTGTTTTCAAATTTGATTTTATATTAAAGCTTGTGCAAGGATTTAAGTGTTAACAAGCTTCTGTGAGCTCAAATGCTCACTCACTGAAGCAGCAGCTTTCATAAGCTGATTAAGAGCTTATTTTAAGTTTTCAGCTAGTTTTCTTTTTATTAAATTTGCTTAAAAACTAGTCTTCTATAAGTTCCAATATTCAGTTTTTAATAAAAAGAAAAAATAAAAAAAGTGCAAAAAGGGTGTAAGCCACCCTCGAACCTGAGACCTCACTTACACAAACCACACGCCTTACCACTGCCCTTGGGACTTTTCACTTGTCATAACTTGCAACATTTATTTGTTAATCACACTTCCTTTTCTTATTTTACTAATAAGCCGTAGCCTTTTAAGCTCTTTACTCAGCTTATTTAATAAGCTGAGTTGAATCTTATAATTTTCTATTAATCTTTGTTACATTTTAGATTTTTCCTGAATTTTTCGTAATTTTTTATCAATTAGTTTATTTTTAATAGTTTTTCGAAAGTTAAAATCTTAAAAAATCAATAAAAAATAGAAAAAAGTTTCATAAAAATACAAAAAAATAGTTTTTAGTTTTATAAAAAATAGCTTTAGGTTTACATTCAGTAAAATCATTTTTACACTTTTTAGATCTTAATTTTCATTTTTGAGCTTTTATTTTTAATTTTAAAAATAGGATTTTAATTTTAAAAATAGTTAAAAATAGTTTTCTGAGTTTTTATGTTATTTTAGACTTTTCTAAGTTTAAAAATCATTTTTCCAAATTTTTAGTACTTAATTTGCTATTTTTTAAGATTTAATTAGATTAAATTAGTTTTTAATTCATAATAAATTCAAAAATAATCAAAAAAAATGTTTTTCTTTTTCCTAAAATTTTCTTTTGTCCTATCTTAGGTTTAGAAATTTAGTTTACATTTTTAGGAGTTAAATTTAGTTTACTTGCCTAATTGTCGCGTTTTATTTGTTTCCCGTTATTTGTTAAGAACTTTAATTGATTTTAATTGCTTGATTTTAATTAAGTAGTTATAGAAAACCCAATCAATCTTCGAACCCATTCAAATCAATATCCAATATCAAGCGAGGTTTCAATTTCTCATATCGTTGGGAAAACGACCCGGGAAATCATACTTTCCGGTAAACATACGTATATTATATATTATATATATATATTAAAGAGTGAATTTTCCCTAGGGAATTTTCTTAATTGCTCTTGTTGAGATATTATATATTAGTATATTTTATAAGCGTATCAGGGAGCATAGCAAATGGTTTTAAGGTTGTGAATAATACCAAAAGACCGACTATTTATTTAATTATTTGGAGTTATAAGGTGGTTAGGTATAGGTATTCGTTCCCACGATCCAGCCAGACCAGAGGGATCTACCCAGGGACATTTCATTAGTTAAAATAGAAAGTACTTAGGTATGATAAAAAGGAGAAAAAGTAAGAAAATGGAATATTGCAGACTGAGATGGAGCTAGTACTGGAACAAACCCAACAAGGTATTAGTCATGAAATCTCGGTAAGCACTGAAGGGGTTAAAGAATTAAAAAGAAAAGTTAAGATAAAGGGTGATAAGAAAGAAGCCCTCCTTAAACCTAGGCAGAAATTGGGTCAATACATCTGCTGTTAGAATCACAATGATAATTCTGACATTGAAGACTGACATCATGGACCCAGTGATGCAATGCACAACCATCCCTAGCCACTCTGAATCTCTTAAAAGATTTATGTTTCATTTCTCACGGAGATTACAAACATTTCTATCGACTTTCTCATTCCGAGTTAGTTGGTATTAAAAAGGTGGCAGTCTGCTCCAACCTCCTATTACTAAAACCAAATGTGCACTATTGAGTCTAGAGCCAAAAGAGATCATCCATAAATCTCATTAGGACACTTACTCAAAATATGTTTGCTAATTCACACAATGTGAAAACAAGAAATATATTAAGAGTCCTATGCATTATCCTTTTGATTTTTGCCAGAACATCTGAGTGATACTTAAGTATTCACAGTAAAGATGGAAATCCTGCTTGAGCCAACATCAAACAAGCTCTTGGTAGGTGACTTGTGAGATCCTACACGGATCAAACTTGTGATACTGGATATCGATTCGCTCCAGCTTATGAATTGACGAATGAATTTTGAAAAAGATAAAATTGTTGGTGTGTCATAAAAACCGTTTGCATCTTGACACACCGACTAATTTTCTAAATCAATTTTCAATCTTATGTCCATGGGAAGCCTCACAAGGGTATCTGGACATAGGAAAGCTAAACACGAATTAACGGCTTAATCGGGAAGATAGTGACTTATCGGTTCACTCTTACCGTGTTGTCTGCTTTGAGACGCTCC
>BQNB010078673.1:0-30478 GCA_026074375.1 Tanacetum coccineum | reverse complement strand
TCCTCGTAACCCTCGGTGGGTGCTTCGAGCAGTTGCGCCATAGTACGATTATCAGCCATCGTAACTATGGGAGGATTATCAGGTTTCTCAAGATTGGATGATTCAACAGAAGTTTGTTGGACTTGCTGTTGTCGACGTTTACGGGCTTGAGAACGAGTGCGCATGCACAAAATAGAAATATAAAAAGAAAATCTACACTAATAATTTTTTATTTTTTTTTTGGCTTTTTCAATGATTTATTCACAATTGATTTTAACGGACAATGAGATAAGACAACTTAAACCAAATAATCTACTTACTTCACGGTAGCTCTCAAAAAGATAAACGCACAGGTGAGCGGAGGAGTAGGAATAGCGCGAAGCTTATTTCTCCTTTCGGGTCGTAGTTCCAAGGAACAACCCTCCTTATACCCACTTTGTAGTTTGTTTAACGTTTCAAGGTGAGCCGTATATCGTAAGAGACACAAATGGCAAGTTTTAAATCTTTTGTTCGAGTTGGGAAATTGGTATTGTTCCACACGTTAGGAACAATTGATAAATTTGGAGTTTATTTTATTTCTCTTTTTTTTTATGGACAATTTTTTATATTTTTGGTTTTTCTTTTGTTTTTATATAATAATTATACTAAAAGAAAATGGAAATATTTTTGTACCTTTTATATTTTTTATAAAATATTCACAGATTCAAACACAAGTTGACTATACGTAGCGATATTCTTTTTCAACCTCCCCGGCAGCGGCGCCAAAAATTGGTCACGCGCGAACTCACCCCTTAAAACCTATCTATATATGACATAAATACACCAAGGGACGAAATCACGCGAGATCAAGAAAACCGGAAGCAGTATAGAGTGTTCCCGGGTCGTTATGTCCCAACGAGGCTGGAATGGAAATTCGCAAATTGATTGATGATTGGTGTTTGAATGTAACAAGGAATGATTGGGAATTGGCACTAACACTGAATGAGCAAATGACCTCAAAGATAAACAAGGAAAAGAAACTAGAACAAGAATCAAAGCTAGCAAAGGGCAAAAACACTTAAAACTTTTACACTAAGGCACAAATAAGCTCTAATCAGCTTAAGACAGACAAATAAGCTAATCTAAATTTAAATAAGCAAATTAAGCATGCAATTAAGCTAAATTAAACAAGAGAAACACAACAGTACTAACAACAGTACTAACAGTATTAACTACCAGTACTAACTTAGAGTTAGTACTGCTAGGCTTAAGTTAGTACTGTTAGCTAAAGGTTAGTACTGCTAGCCTTAACAAAACACAATTAAACAGGAAATAAGCAAATAAGCTAAAACAAAAGGTTAACTACCCAAAATAAGCACTTAAGCATAAGAATAAGTACCCAGAATAGACTATAATGATAAATAAGCTAGAAAACTAAAACTGATTAACTCTTAAAATTATTTTGAAAAGACAAATAAGTTCTACTGAAAACAGTACACTAAAATAAGCTTAATCTACTCTAAAAAGCTAAAGAAATCTTAAACAAGCTGAAATAATAAGCTGATAAGCTAAGTTGAACAACCAGTACTAACAGTTAAGACTAACAGTACTAACTTGGAGTTAGTACTGGTAGTGTTAAGTTAGTACTGTTCCTAAAATGAACTAGCAGTACTAACTTGGAGTTAGTACTGCTTGTTCAAAACAGCCTTTAACATTTCCAAAAATCATTTTTATTTCAAACTAATTAAAAACAGATTATCAAATAACAAAGTAAAACACTTATAAGCAATTTTCAATCCATAATAAGCACTTAAATAAGCATGAATTAGCCTAGCAGTGTTAACTTATAACTAGCAGTTTTAACAAATAAACTAACAATTCTGCAATAGACAAGTAAAGTAAGAAATAGAGAGACTTACTACACCCTTGCTCAAAACAGGGTCAAACAATGAAATCTGCCAAGCTCTACTTGCATAAACAATAGTGAGAGTCCATAAGCCCATCCAGAACTGGCTTATCATCCATAACATAAGCTGAGGTATATTTGAGAGTGATTGGTGTGATATTCTCTTAACTACTTAACTTTTTAAGTTCACTTAGTTAAAACAGTTTGTAAACAAGCTGTATTGAGAGCTTTTGAACATAAAACAACTCAATTCAGAAACATAACACTTGGGATTATAAAGTGACTTTAAAAACTCAAACTTGCATTAAAACTTGAAAGTGTTACAGGCTGAAAGTAAAAACTGTAAATAACTGAAAATAAGCTAAGTTAAATTAAAAACTAGATGAAAGAATGAGGGGGCGGGGTTGGTTGCTCAAAGATTAAAAAAGCTCTATTTTTTAAAGCCGAAAGTCTTGGACTTGCAAGCTTGTGCTTTCTTGGAGAGATAAAACCAAGTGTGCTAGTTAGTGAGGTGAATCTAGAGCAAATCCCAGCCTTGATTTATTTGAGCTTCTTGGAGCACCAATCTCAGCCATACGAAATGCTTTGGAATGGAGAGGGGATTGCCAACATTGACTTTATACAGCTGGGGGGATAGTAGGTGGATGAAATGATTGGTAGGGTTGTTAAGTGATTTTGCAAGAGAAGATGGGAGTAAAACAGGGTGCTAGCTGGTTTTGGCATATGGCGGAAGATGGTAAAGGGTTTTATACCCGTTGGGTTTGTGACAGAGGGAGGTTGAAGATAATAAAGGGTATGTTTTGGTTTTTGTACAAAGAAAAAGCCCCTCTACTCTTTCTTCTTTTCATTCTCTTTTTTCCCCTTCTTTCTTTTTATAAATGAAGTTCCCAAATTGGCATAATCGCCCTTGTGGTTTATATAATAATATAACTTAGGGGTTTGGCATTTTTGACCCCTCAAGTTATATTTTTCTTTGCTTTTTCTCCTTGGAGTTGACTTGACTTTGATTAGGCTTCGTCTTCACACACTTTTCCATCCCGTGTCCGGTTTTGTCGCTTTTTGATTCGTTTTTCGTCTTTTTGTGAGATATTCGTTCCTGCACAACACAATTAGCAAAACAAGCATATATTTGGCATTTTGAGTCCGTTTTTGGTTATTTAGCTCATTTTTTAAAGGTAAAAGGTATGTGTAATTAAGCACATACCAGCGTCCTAATGAGATTAATTGATGATCTCTTGGCTCTAGACTCAATTATGCGTTTTTATTTTAGTGATCGAAGGCTGGAGCGGACTGCCACCTTTTCAATATCAACTAACTCAGAGTGAGAAAGTCAATAGATAACGTGTTTAGTCTTCGTGAGAAATGAAACAGAAATCTTTTAAGAGATTCTGAGTGGCTAGAGAGGGTTGTGCATTGCATCACTGGGTCTATGATGTTAGTCTTTAATGTCAGCAATCATCTTTGTGATTCTGACAGCAGATGTACTGACCCGATTTCTGCCTAAGTGTATGGAGGGCTTCTTTCTTTACACCCTTTATCTTTACATTTCTTTTTCATTCTTCAACCCCTTTAGTGCTTACCGAGACTTCATGACTAGTACCTTGTTGGGTTTGTTCCAGTACTAACTCCATCTTAGTCGGCACTATTCCCTTATTCTCAATTTTACTCCTTTTTTAAGTCATACCTAAGGACTTCTATACTAACTAGTGGGTTGTTCCTGGGTAGATCCCTCCGGTTCCGGTTGGATCATGGGAACTAATACCTATCCTTACCAACCTTATAACTCTGATAAAATTAAATACATGTTCGGTTTTTTTGGTACAGTTCATCTTGCCAAAAAACCATTTGAAAAACTCAATCGGGTACGTATGATATAAATATCAAAACTTTTTGTTGGGAAATTTGATGAGACAAAATAAATAAATGAATGAAACACAAGGGTCTAAGTCGGGTAGATGGAATTCTACAAAAGATGAAGATTCTAAAAGATCTCCTTAAGAAGATAAAGATAACAGAAGATATTCCTAAATGTTTAAAATATTTATTTTTCTAATGTTTATCTTCCGTTGTAAGTCTTGGACTCCTTATGTTATAAAAGGAGGTCCCAGGCGTGTAGTTTTGTGTGTGTGTCAAGGTGTGAACACCAGTAAAACGTGTATGTGTGTGTAGGCGTGTGAATGCCTAGATGTTTTGTTTAGTTTAGCCTCAAGGATCTTATGATTCCTTGTTATAGTGTAGATAACACGTTCTAGAGCTGATCGTCTAGAATTAGGGCTTGTATGGAAGAATAATAAGAAAAACCTTGTTTATAACATTGTTCAAATTCTGCTATGTTTTAATACTTTGTTATTAATCTTATGAACATTGTTATTATTATCCTAGATATAAAGTTCTAAACAGTCTTGAGCTATAAACGATCCTATCAGGTGGTATTAGAGCCTCGTGGCTTGTGATATCTGGGATCTCAAGGTTTTCTGTTATGAAGAATCAACAACAACAGCAGGTCGAACCCTAACAGCAACAAGGTTTATTGGTTTAAAGTTAATCTGGTGTTTGATTATTTGAAGAAGCAGAAGGTTTTCTTTTCTATTAATATTACCAGGCAATCAACAATATAAGGGATTGGCATTCAGGTTTGCGCAACATGGTGAAAGTAAGGCTAGGTTAACTGTTCACAGATTGGATAATGATGATGCTATGGATGTGCATTTATTTAGTAGCTAATGGCGTTAATTGCAGGGAGTAAGGTTTCCTGTGTTCGGTACTTGAATAAAAGTAAAAGCAGCAGGTACAACATGTATTGATGTTCGATTACACATCAAAGATTTAGGGTTTTCCAAAACCCTAACATGTGTTGACATCAAAAGGTTCAAAACAGAAGTTGCTGTGTTCGTTTATTTGGAGCAGAAGAAGGACGACTATAAGGGTGATGAAGTTTCAAGGTCGTGCTTGGCGGCACTTAGACGCAATTTAGGTTTCCTTTAGTTTGCTTAAATTCACAGAAACTGAATTGTGGTCGAAACCCTAATTTGTTATAGTTGTGAGTATCGAGCTGCTTCAAGGTTATGTTAGAATGTTAGTGTTGCCTTTACATCTTAATACTACCATGATATACTTTATGCTGTTTGTGGTATGGTATTTGTTGATCCCTTTTGAACAGATCTTACTTAGCTTGTTAAAGCTTAGTTGTGTTGGATAGATCCAAAACAACTATAGTAGAAACTAAGATTGTAAATACTACAAACTATGCGGAATCTAGCTTGTAATACTAAGAATAACAATGAAATAGTAAAACAAGATCTTGCTAAACTTTCAATATATTATACACAATCAAAGTTACAGAATAACCTTGAAACTATGAATACTAACTATATTTGCTATGAAAACTATATAAAACTTGATATCTAGATCTATGTCATAGAGTTCTTTTTATACACCAAGGAAACCCTAATGGGCTTACAAAACGCGTTACATGATCATGCATATCTATTCCTAATATATCTCATGCATATCACATAAGCAGTACTAACTATTATAACTAACAGTACTAATAAACTGACAGTACTAACATTTTGTACTGAGAATACTAACAATAACACTAATAGTTCTAACTTAGCTTGGCAGTACTACGTCTTCTCTTGGCAGTACTAAGTTAAACCAGTAGTAGAAACTTCTAGAAGCCCTTAATTCCCAACAATCTTCCCCTAAACTTGTGATTTACCTTCAAATCATCAAGTTTCTGATTTAAACCTTCTATGTAGAGAGGATGCTTCCAAACACTTTACTGTCTTGGTTTGTTTGCTAGTATGAAGATTTTCTTTAAAAGTTCATTTGCCATCTCTGAATATTGATCCACTTGCAACTTGTTACACAACATCAAAGTCAAAATCTCTCTTGTCAGTAGATAATCTTTCTCAACCAACATGAAGATACCATGTCCTATGTCTGTAGATACATGGTAAACACCACATGTATCATATAACCTCTATATCAATGGATCATGCATATATCTCTGAAGCTTCCACAGAATGTCATTAATATCAGGTTTAAACAACCTCTTCAATTCAACCCATAATGTTCTTTCTTTGTCATTAGTAGGATCTGTTGAACTAAATCTTTCTTTAACCAAGCTCCATAGCTTATCCAGGTTATCTCTATCAAATTTCTTTAACATATCATCAAAAGTCTGATAAGCTTCTGTATGGTTTCCAGCTCTGATAATTTTCCAATACTTTATTGTGTCTTCAAAGTAAACCTCCTAGTATATGATTGGATATTTGACCTGTAAGGCTTCAACATAGGCTTCTTCCACTCAAACTATCATCATCAATTTATGTAGCTCTTCTTCTGATAATTCCTTTTCATCTTCAGTCGATTGTTCTTCATTAGTCTTTTGCCTCTTAGACCCTTCATGTTCAAGTTCTGCTTCTGCAGTTCTCTTAGAACTTCTAGTTGATATCTTAGGAACTAATTTGTCACTCTCCATGGGAACAAAATCTTTTACCCTCTTCATTGTAGTCTCAAATAACTCCTTGAACTCATCAAAGGAAAGTTTCTTCAATTGTTGTAGAGTGTGACTTCCTATATTCTTGATATAATTACACATGTAAGTTCTTTGTTGAGCTTGAGTCATGGGCTTGTTCCTTCTTTGTTCAGCTCTTTGTTAGGCAAACAATCTCTTTCTTTCATTTATCATTTCTACAAGTAGTCTTGCTTTCTCAACTTTAGAGAATTTTCCTCTTTCTTCTGCTTGTAACTTCTGTGCTAATTCTTCATCAGCTTCAATTTGAGCTTGTATGTTATCCCATTCTTCAGCATTAAAAGTGTTTGCTTCTTCATGAACTCTGGCTATCATTTGCCTTTCTTCTTCATCAAGTTGTTCTTGCAATCTCAGAGCTTCTTCATACCCAAGTCTTTCTTTCTCTAGTTGCAACTTTGTTTTCTTTTGAATTGGTTTAGCTTCTTTCATAATAGCTTTGCCTTTATCTTTTTTCTTTGCTGCACTTCTTCTGATGCACACTAAAATTTCAGCAGCAGTTTTAACTTCAGGGCTGGCAGTACTAACTTTTGCACCAGCAGTACTAACTGGTACATTAGCAGTACTAATATCAGGCTTAGCAGTATAAACTTCTTCAAGAGCAATAAACTTAAAATCAGGTTCCAAATCATGCTCATGCCTCCCCTAAGTCTGTGCACTCATCTGTACTAGAGATATTCCCTCATCTTCATCAATCTGAGCAATATTCCTTACCTATTTGGAAGGATCCTCCAACTCATCTTCATCTTCTGAAACAATAAGTCAGACCTTTCTTCTAGCTTTGCTTAACTTTACTTTGTGCTCCAACTTCTTCACTTTCATGATGAGCTTAGTGTAAGCAGCACCATATGTCAGTTTGGTCTGCTTTAAGTCGGATTCTAAAGTCTCCACTTTCTTAGACAATGTGGTACAAAGAACCATCAATTCATGAAGTGTTATACTACCCTCATCACTTCCAAGTGAGTGAACTCTTGAGAGAGGTGAATCATAGGGCATGGTAGCAGCCTCTTCTGCAACATGGGTTGTTTTCATAGATGGTGGTAAAGTTAGTGGTTGTGAGGTGGATGGAGCACTGGTAGGTGTGTAATGGGACTCAACTGGTATTGTTGATCCTTCACCCTAAAAAATTGGGCCCTGAATAAGCATTGTTGGAAACAATGGAATGTCCACCCTATTATAACCCTTAGAAATCCTTCTCATATTGCCAAAAAGTTTTTGAGTAAGAGTAGGAGCAATATAAGTTCTTTTTATGAAGTAGAAGCTGTCTTTTATGCTTGTTCAAAAAGATTTGTATAAAACTTGGATACATTAAAAATTTAGACTGATTATCCAAGTTTTTCAACATGCTATCAAAAATCAATTTTTAAAAATTAAAGGTTCTGTTTGTGGCCAAGCAAATGATAGCAGTGGCTATGTTGCTACTTAATTGATCCCAAGCAGTTTTCTTAGCACTCAAACAATAAAGGATGGTATGAATCAAAAACCTCCATTGAGGGGAAAAGTATCCCTTTTGAAAAGTTAATCTGTCAGAATTGGACACATACCCTATAAAAGCAAGTTGCTCAAAAATTTTAGTATTAGGTAAAGTACTAATACCATCAGAATCTTCTAGCTTGAGATGCCTCCTTATAGATGCTTCAGTAACAGTCTTAACTCTCCCATCAATGGTAGCAGTTATTTCCATCTCTCCATTCTCAGATGTGCTTGCAGAAGCAGTTTGCCAAAACTGATAGATGAGTGAAACATAGATGGTTGGATTTTCAGTAAGAGCATACTTAATATGAGTAGAATTGAGAAAATCCACTATCTGATGAAATACTTCACTTTCCTCTGGTTTCTTTAAGAAGGCGACCATATTGTGTTTGTCACAGAAGTCCAAATTTGCCATTCGATTTAGAAAAGATGGATCAGGGTTCTGGGTTATGATCGTGGATGAGAGTATGTATGATTGGTAAAGGTAATTGAGATAATAGAGAGTACTTAAGGTTTTTTGTTAGACCGACTGAATAAAATTGAGTATTTATCTTGAAGAAATCTTGATTTATAAAGAAAGTTCAAGATTTATCCAAATCAAAGAAACCTATAAGCAAAGTAGTTGGCAGAAATATCTTAACGGCTATCTTTAATTAATGAAATTCTATTATGCCTTAAATAGTACTAACGGTCAACCAACAGTACTAAGTTTAACCTAACAGTACTAACTTTAAGCCCAGCTGTATTAACTTTACCCAGCAGTATTAAGATATGCTAGGCAGTACTAACTTAATACTGGCAGTATTAAGTTTATGCCTGGCAGTATCAACTCCAATACTATTCCAACACGCATTTCCATCATCAATTTAGATTCTCACAAGCTCTTATTCTGTTTTTCAGCTCACTATTTCTCTCATTTCTTTTTCTCACCAATTCACTCTTTCTGGTTTTATATCACACAGTTCTCTTTTTATTTTTCATCTCACTATATCTCTCATTTCTTTTTCTCACCGATTCAGATAGTTTTGTATAATGTTCCATCAATTCCATTAGTTTCATGTTGTCTTATCCACTTCTAAGTGTGTGAACTCTTGAGAGAGGTGGGTCATTAGACTATTTAGATGTAGTCTCAAACCTAGTTTGAGCATTTACACCCCCCAATATGTTATCTTGGCACTTGGGACCACTACTTGAACCAGTTCCCTAAGGACTTGGCTCATTAATTATTGCCATGGATTGGGTCCTATTGATGTTACCACTATCCTACTCTGCTTCTAAGCTAGAAGCAGTAGTGGCATCCCTTTCCATTATGTCACCCAACTCCTTATGGAAAACCTCATCATCAACCTTTTCAGGGGGACCACCAGACTAAGGTATCTTAGTGTCCTGATCTCTTTTTGGTATTTGACTCTTCACACACTTTTGTTTGATGTTACATGTCCTTCTATACATTCTTGACTGCATATTGACATAATTAGCCTCCCCTCAATCAATACTTTAGAGGTGAAGCATTCAATACCATGTACTCAATATGCTTAGCCTGCAAATGTTAGTCCAAAACCAATTATACACAATCCAAAGTATTTTCTTGTTTAACAGTATTAATTATGACTAATAGTTTGAACTAGTAGTCTTAAGTATAACTAGCAGTACTAATTATACTTAGCAGTACTAAAACCTGCCTAGCAATTTTAACCTTACAACTACCAGTTTTATTTCCAAATTTATCTTTAATACTATCTCCAAATCATATTAATCATTAGTCTAACAAACACATCTTCAGAGATTAAGTAATCCAATGCTCGCAATCATAAAGTTAAACCTGCTAACATCAAATGCCTTTGTGAGAAGATCTACAACATTGTGATCTATATGTATCTTAATCACTTGAATAAGCCTCTTCTTATAAGAATCTTTGATGAAATGGTGCCTTATTTTAATGTGCTTGGTTTTATAATAAAACATTGGATTCGTCATAATACAAATAGTGCTCTCATTATCAATGTAAATCTTGGTGTTCATGAAATTAAACCCATAATAAAGCATCTGATTTTGGATCCACAAAACCTGTCCATAGCAATTTGCAGCAGCAACATACTCTGCTTCAGTAGTAGAGTTGGTAACTATAGTTTGCTTTTTACATTGCCATGAAATCAACCTTTTGCCAAGAAATTGACAACCTCCTGTTGTGGATTTCATGTCAAGGCTAGCTCAAGCATAATCACTATCAAAAAAAGCTTCCAAGTCAAATGGGGAATCCTTAGGATACCAAAGGCCTAATTTAGGTTGACCTTTCAGGTATCTAAAGATCCTCTTCACGGCATGAAGATGTGAGACTTTAGGAGTAACTTGGAACCTTGCACAAGCACAAACAATAAACATTATGTTAGGCCTAGAAGCTGTCAAGTACATCAATGATCCAATCATTAATCTATATAAATGAACATCCACATCCTTAGCTTCTTCATCCTTGAGCAATGCCTTGTGAGTCTCAATTGGAGTGCATGCTGTCTTCATTGTGACAAAATCAAACTTCTTCAATATATCAGCCACATACTTGTCTTGGCTGATGAAGATTCCATCATCTCTCTGCATGACCTGCAACCCTAAGAAGAAAGTAAGTTCCCCCAGAGAACTCATCTGGAACTTCTTGTGCATCAAGCTTGCAAACTCAACACATAAAGACTTCTTTGTAGACCCAAAGATGATGTCATCTACATACACCTGTACTAACAGGATATCACCTTTGTCATTCTTAATAAATAAAGTCTTATCAATGATCCCTCTACTAAATTTATTTTCTAATAAGTAGGTAGACAAGGTCTCATAACAGGCTCTAGGAGCTTGATGTAGACCATATAAAGCTTTTTCTACCTTATAAACTTTATCAGGGAACTGTGGATCATCAAAGCCAGGAGGTTGGCACACATACACCTCCCCTTTAATAGTACCATATCAAAAGGCACTCTTCATATCCATTTGGTACACAATAAACCCCATAAATGATGCATAGGCCAAAAATAAACTAATTGCTTCTATCCTAGCAACAGGAGCAAAAACCTTATCATAATCAATTCCTTCTTCTTGGGTGTAACCTTGTGCAACCAGTCTTGCCTTGTTTTTAACTACTATCCCTCTCTCATCTTTCTTGTTTCTATAGACCCATTTTGTTCCAATGGCATGCTTGCCTTTGGGTAAATTAACCAATCTCTAAACCTTCTGCAAACTAAACTGTAGCAACTCATTTTGCATTACCTCTATCCAGCTTGGATCTGTCAAAGCTTGTGTCACCTTCTTGGGTTCTATTTGTGAGAGAAAGCAGGTAAATAAGCAGTATTGATAATCTTTATGATTTGTTCTCCTCTACTTTTTGATGTAACTGACCATAGCAAGTTCTTTAGAGATCTTGGTTACTACCGAACGGGTACACTGCCCGTTAAAGTGTTGTTTTTGGTTTAGTCGGCAAAAAATAAATTTAAAACTTAAATCATCTTAAATATATCATACAATGACAACACATCAATACTTTACACTTTAATCAACGAGCAACTGATAAATGGACTTAATCTAACAGGGTAGGCTAAGGTGTAAAGGTGTAACGGAAATAAAACATATTGTGTAATTCCTAAAGGATTGGCTCTACAGGTTTTTCTAGGGGTATCTTACTCTTAAGATGAGAGTAAACAAAGGGTTTATACAGGGGTTAACTAACCAGCATAGTTATTTAATAAACAACATGTATAGGCTTTTTGGGTGTAATCCTAAAAATTTACCAATTTAAACAAGTTACTCCATCTAAATCCATATTACTCATCACTGTGGTCTCGAATAGATATACCAAGACAAGCTCTAAAGTCTACAACATCATCGACACACTCATATTTTGTGAAATTTGGGTAAACATTTAGAAACAGATAAGGTTAAATCCTCAAATATTCTAATAGTTTATTATGTGCTGGTTATCGTATCAAGTTAATGTCAACAATAGTATGAGTAATAAAATTTTAAATTGATGCTTAATTTAAGCATTTTAATTATGAAAAATAGGACAAGTATACATGCTAATTCCACCACCCCACTTGAATTATACACACGTCCTGTTATATAGAAAACATAAAAAAGACGGGAATTAAAAAGAATTTAGAATGAGAAACTCCCTGATTATTTTTGCTCGGATAGGTTCTCACAAGTTGAGTTTATGAGCAAGTTTGGTGTTGAACATCGTCTTTGATGTTTCTAGAATCCAATCACCTCAAAATTTCTAGATCGTAGATTCTCCACCAACATTGTCGATTTCTTTTCTTTCAGCGAGGTCCTGTGCAATTTATACCAAAAATGATGCATTCCTCTCTTGATACTTACGGTTAATTTAAACTAAACTAAATACTAAATATGGGTCAGTCTGTTAAATACGTCGTATCATGTGCATGAATGCGCCGTATTGCCAGAACCGACAATAATGTTTTAAAGTGCATAAAAATAAAGGAACTGTACATGTAGACATCAATACGGCTAATGGTATGGAGCGGATATGCCGTATTGATGTCTGGGAATACATACTCGATAAAAATAAATAACATTCCAGGTTATCTCCCCGGAAGCACTTTTGTTTATAGTGAAGTCTTTAAGTTAGACTTTTTCCTTCCTTCTTTCACGTTGTATCTTCTTTGAATTCCACTTCTTCTTTATCTTCCACATTAATAAGTCCATCGTGGTACTTTTTTAACCTTTGTCCGTTGACTTTAAAGTTGATTCCGTTTCTATTGATGATCTCCACAGTTCCATACGGATACACGGTCTTTACCACATTTGGCCCGTACCACCTTGATTTGAGCTTACCCGGATGCATCTTAAATCTAGAGTTAAATAGTAATACCTTGTCTCCCACTTTGAAATTCTTATCCTACGAAGTCTAAAGTTGTGCCATCTCTTAGTTCTTTCCTTTTAGATCCGGGTGTTTTTGTATACTCCATCTCTCAATTCCATCAATTCATTAAGTTCCATGAAACGGTTCTTTGTTGCAGCTGTGAGATCCATATTACATTGCTTTAATGCCCAATATGCTTTAGGTTTAATCTCCACATGCAAGTGACAAGCTTTTCCATAAAACAATCTAAAGGGGGTGCATCCAGTAGGTGTTTTATAGGCGGTTTTGAATACCCATAACGCATCGTCGAGTTTTTTGGACCAATTCTTTAGATTATATCGAACCGACCTTTCTAAGATACGTTTGATAGCCCTATTGGCCACTTCGGTTTGCCCATTAGTTTGAGGGTGATATGCCGTTGATAACTTATGTGTTACTCCATACTTTTGCAAGGCTTTTTCTAGTTGAGAGTTACAAAAATGTGTCCCCCGATCACTAATTAAAGCTTTAGGAACTCCATATATTGCAAATAGCCTTCTCAAAAACTTAATCACAATGCGAGCATCATTTGTAAGAAGTGCTTGAGTTTCGACCCATTTTGATACATAATCCACTGCTACCAATATATATTTGTTTCCCTTTGAGTTAGGAAAGGGTCCCATAAAGTCTAGTCCCCATATGTTAAACACATCGCATACCTTAATATTGTTCTGAGGCATCTCACTTCTTGATGATATGTTTCCAGATCTTTGACATGCATCACATCTCATTACGTAATCTTTAGCATCTTTAAAGATGTTAGGCCAAAAGAATCCTGATTCATAGACTTTCTTTCCAGTAATTGATGCACTATGATGACCTCCAATTGGTCCAAAATGACAATGTGCCAAGATTTCACGGATTTCATCTATAGCAACGCATTGCCTCATTACATTATCCGGGCATAGCTTGAATGCGTATGGTTCATCTCAAAAATAATTTTTTACTTGAGAGAAAAATCTTCTTTTTTCAGGTGTCCAGTTTGGAGGCACAATTTTTCCAACGATATAATTAACATAATCAACATACCATGGTTCGTCCTCATTTAACTCGGTTTTCACTATCATAAGACGTTCATCGGGAAACTTGTCAGTGATTTCCTCTTCCGTGAACGTTCCCAAGTCTGGGTTCTCAAGTCTCGATAAATGATCCGCAGCTAAGTTCTCTGCCCCTTTTTTATCCTTAATCTCAATGTTGAACCCTTGAAGAAGCAGAACCCACCTTATAAGCCTTGGTTTGGCATCCTGTTTTCTAAACAAATACTTCAAAGCTGAATGATCAGTATAGACAACAGTTTTTGATAAGATAAGATATAGGCGAAACGTATCAAAAGAGAAAAAAACTACAAGAAGTTCTTTTTCAGTGGTGGTGTATTCTCTTGGGCATTATTCAGAGTTTTGTTGGCATAATAGACTGGTTTTTAATTTCTATCTATTCGTTGAACTAGCACATGCTCCAACAGCGAAGTCATATAATCAATCATTTAATTTAAAGGGCACGTTCTAATCGGGAGATATTATGTTAGGTGTAGTGGTTAGTTTTTCTTTCAAAATGTTAAATGCTTTTTGCAATTCATCAGAAAAATCAAACTTCACGTCTTTCATTAAAAGCTGGGTCATTGGTTTAGAAATCATGGAAAAGTATTTTATGAACCTTCTCTCGAAAAATCTAGATGCCCTAGAAAGCCATTTCACTTTGTTGGGTATGCAATTTAGCGACACATCAGGCATTTTAGCTATGACATACCTCAATTCTAGCCACAGAAATTTTGTGTCCTAAAAAAATCCCTTCTTTTACCATAAAATGACATTTTCTCAATCCAACACAAGGTTGGTTTCTTCACATCTAGCAAGCATCCTAGTGTTTACTTATGGCATTGCATGAGGACACGACAATATCTTAGTATGGGGGATTTTGGTATGTGCTTAATTACACATACCTTTTGCCTATAAAAACATGCCTAAAATGACTAAAAACATACCAAAAATATATTGTATTTGTGTGTTTTGCATTTGTATTGTGCAGGTGACGGATATTCAGAAAAAGGACAAAAATGAAGCCAAAATCGACAAAACCAGGCACGGGATTGGAAAGAGCGTAAAAAGTCAAAGTCAAAGCCAAAAAGTCAAAGTAAAAGACGAAGCCAAAATCGAAGAAATCTTAAATAGGCCAACCCGTACCCATTTAATGGGCCGGGTCAGCCCATTAAGCCTTTATTATAAGTCTTTAATGTTTAAAATGGCCCAAGTCCACTTTAATATAAACCTGGCCCAACTAAAAAGCCCAAAACTATTTAACCATTTAATCCTTAACCACGTTAGCTAGTTAAAAACTTTACACCTTTAATCCTTTTTACTTTACACCACAAGTCCCTAAACCCACTTAACCCTTTACACCATAAGTCCTTAGGGACTAACATATTTGGTCCCTCCATACCCAACACCCTAACACCACTCATCCCTTACCCCTAACACTCGTTGCAACACAAACACAGAACAACCCTTTCCCGCCAACACTTTACTATTCATCATCCCCTTCACATAACCCTACACCACGACAAACCCATCACTCTCATCCCAAAACCCCAAACGAACTCCACTTCATAAACAGCCAAAGCCACCTTGGCAATCCTATGAATTCTTATTGGTTTATGAAAAATGACAAAGATTCACTAGCTCAGATTACAAGCCTTAGAGAGCAAGATGATTTGATGGCTAAGATGAAGACTCCTAGCCCCTCTCACATAAGAAACACACATGATGACCTCAAGACTTCTGAATTCGTCTATATATAGGACTAAATGTAGACAGTTTAAAGGCATGTAGTGTAGAGTAATTTTAGGAGTAGTATAATTTTACTTTTAGTGTTTTTATGTCAATTAAATTCTGTCATTTTACTTTCAAAAGCCTTGTAATCTTTTAATGTTTTGAATGAAATTTATGTTTTATGAAAATCTGTCCTTTTAAGCTCTTTTGTGCATTTTAGTTTTAAACTGTTTACAAGTCTTATTTATAAGCTCTTATAAGCTTATAAAACCATCTTAGACTCATTTAAGGTTTTCAAAAAGGTTTTATGTAAGTTACTGTTTCATTACTCAAGATTTGGTATTTCAACCTTTTTTGGATAATAAGCTTGAATTGGATGAGCTTATGGGTTTAGAGCTTCATGGGAAGCTATAGGTTAGATTAGAAAGTAATTTGGGGGTTTAAGATTCTTGACAAAAGCAAAAGGACCTTTTGTAAGTTCTAAATTTCATTTTCAAGTCCATTTTATGCATCTGCTTATTTATTGCTTAATTTGTGCTTATTTTGCTTTTTAAATGCTTATTTTGTCTTTATTATGCTTATTTGATTTAGTTTGATGCAAGTCTTATTCTGTTTTAGCTTAAAAATAGTTTTTATAAAATCTGCTTGTTTTATGATTGAAAAATGCTTATTTCATATGCTTATTGCTGAGTTAAAACTTGTTTGTTTGTTTAAGATTTTACTTATGCCAAATCTGCTTTGCCATTTCACAAGTTTTAAAAATCTATTTTAGCATTAAATTAGATTTTGAGTTTTTAAGGAGGTGTTTGGCTAACAGTTTTAACTCATGGTTAAAACTGTTAGTGCACTTTTGGTGTTGAAATCCATTTTTAATTAGTCATATCTCAGTTTAAAAACAAGTTTAGAGTAGATTTGGATTAGTTTCAAATAGTTTAAGTTTTGTTAAACACATGTTGAAGTCTGCCATAATTTTAATTTTTTAAAACTGTTAGGATTTAGTTTTAAGTTTAAATGCTTTTGAGTAATGTTTAAAAATGTTAATATGGTTTAGATTCATTTGAATTTGTTTTCAAACCTCTTTTACTGTCCCATTAGTTTTTGTGAGTTTGTCCAATTCATGGGTTCACCACTGTGGAGATTTCTAGTTCTTAAGTTGTGCTAAGTTTGATTTTAAGCTTTAAGGTCTTTAAGTTGTTCTTAAAAACTCAAAAGTCATCATATTTTATATCTAAAATATGGTCTTACAAGTTTAAGTAATGTTTAATTTAAGGTAAATGGGTTAAAACAGTTACGGTTTTCAAGCTATGGGTTAGCTTTTAGCTATTTTCAATCTTATTTTTAGGTTAGCATAACTTTGTTTTAAGCCTTTAAATTTCGTGCACAAGTAATTTATAGTATAGATTTTATATGTTTGAGCTTAGTTTAAGGATTATAACTTATTATCTAGCTTATTTTTAGGGCTGCAAAAGCCAATTTGTCTTTTACAAAAAGAAAACCAAAAAGAGTGCATAGTGTATTCAGCTTTTTCAATGGGCTTTTTCAAGGCTTATATGAATTTCAAACTCCTTTTTCTTTGCTGATTCTTGAAGCCCATAGGATAAGCTTGTTATTCATATAAGCCATTAAGCCATAAGGATAGCTTATGGCTTTTAAATATTAGCTTAAAAGTAGGGTTTATTTTTTTTTAAACTGTTTTTTTTCTTAATTATGTCATTAAGCTTTAAGCCCATTTCTGCTTATTTCCCTTGCTTATTTTTAATATTATTTGCTTATTAGGTTTAGCTTATCATCTTTTCTAGCTTATTTGTCAATTCTAAATGCTTATTAGGTTTTAATTTTTTATTTAAAAACTAAAATTAGTTGAATTTTGTCTTTTTAGTCCCTTTTTTCAATAAGCTTTTAAGTGCCTATCTACTTATTTTTCTTTGCTTATTCTTGTTTATAAATGCTTATAAGATATAGCCTATGATCTGTCTTAGCTTATTTTCCTTTCCCTAGTGCTTATTAGTCCAAAAATGCAAAATACTTTTCCCTTTAGTCTTAGTGTAAAAAAAAGCTTCAACTGCCAACTTTTTTTAGCTTATTTCTAGCTTATTTTTGAGTTTTGTAAAAAGTTGCTTTTAAAGTTTGTTATTTTAGCTTATTTATTAGCTTTTTAAAAAGAAATTAAAAAAATGTTTTTTTCAAAAAGAGATGGTCACAGGACTAGAACCTGTAACCTCTCCCTTCACACACCAACATCTTAGCACACACACTCACAACCAACTGCCCTGGGGTCTTTTTCATTTATAGGATTGTAACATTTAATATTAATACTCATTTTCATTTTAGCTAGTTCGAGCTTATTGGCTTATTAACTGCTTATTTGTTCAGCCAACCTTCCAGTTCTTATTTTTCTTTGAATCTTCATAGTATAAAGTATTTTTTCTAATTTTTCCAGAATTTTAATAATTAGTTTGCTATTTTTAATATTTTAATTAGGTTAAAAATGTTTTTAATTCATAATAAATAAAATAAAAGTCAAAAAAATATAATTCTTTTTTCTAAAATTATTTTTAATCATTTAGAATTGTTAAAAATTAAATTTGCTTTTGTAGGGTTAAAATTTGATGTTTTGGGTTTTTTAAGTCGCGTTTTTACGTTCCCGTTATCGTTTTAAATTCGTAGTTGCTTTCGTTTTTAGTTTAGCTTGCCCTTTAATTGCTTTTTCTCGTAGAATTAGAAAACCAAATCCAAATTTGTAATATTCAAGCATTGTTCCACAAACGATACTCGATTCTCAATTCACGCCTCGTCGGGACACGACCCAGGAAGGTTTTTAGGGATTTTACTTTGGGTAAAAGTATTTTTACTTCTAAAAGCTTTACGGAATACTTATCTCTCTTTATTATTGATATTTTTGAGATAATTCTTATTATTATATATTTATATTTATTATATATATTTATATAGTAAAAAAGGATTGTTTTTAAACGAGTTAATTTTTGGCGCCGCTACCGGGGAGGTGTGAAACGATTATCGTGTTTTGTTTGAAGATTAGTGTTTGAAGACCCTTCCCCGTAAAGTTATCGCTTTCCTTTGTGAATGTATTTTATTTTTTATCAAGTAATCAAAAATTCCAAAAAAAAAATCGAAAAACAACAAAAACGACCGTTGTGTCACTTGTGAATTTGGCTCACCTTTAGATTACAAACTATAAGATAGGTATAAGGAGGGTCGATCCTACGAACTTCGACCCGAAAGGAGAAGGTTTTTAATAGCTTCACGCTTACCCGCTCCTCCGCTTCTTTGTGCGTTTTCTAAAGAGCTATCGTACACTCATTTGATTAACGGTTACCAAAAATATTTTTCTTTTATATTTATCTTTCAGAAAAGCCCTAAAATATTCTTCTTAACCCCACTTTGTTTAATTCTTCTCTTTATCCCTCTTTAATTCTATCATCATGTATGGGTTTAAAGAATGTTCGTCTTATGAAGCTTTGTACAATAAATCACGTGGTTGTTATAAAGAGGGTTTCGTAGACAAGTTTGTTCATGATCCTAATAAAACACCCGACTCGTCTCAACTACCCCCTCATAATTGTCCCAATTATGGAAACCCGGTTGATGGTCTATATTGTCGACAATGTGCTCTATTGCGAAAGAAATTGGAGGAAGTTTGGTTTACAATTTGTGATGAAAATGAAATTTTCCAAGACTTTCTAAACACTTCCGAGTCATCCAATGACAATACTAACGTTGTTAATGCACCTCAATCAGGACCCCGGTAAAAATTCTTCACAAAGTCCTCCACATATTGACTACCATTGTTGTTACGGGTGTGGTGATTCGTTAGACAGTATCTTATGTCAACGATGTACTTGTGAGTCTTGTGGGAACGGTGCTCATTATGGCTATAATTGTCCACCGAAACTTCCGATTATCTCTAATCCGGAACCATGTTACAATCAAAACGTTGATGAGTTCCTACAAACTTTGCCAAGTTTTCATCCGACATGCTATTCTGGAGATAAAAATTCATTCACTTATGATTCCAATCTTAATTTTTTTGGATGATTCTCCTAACCCACCTCCACAACCCCCAACATATTCTTATGAGTTTTGTGGGAACGATGCTCATTATGGTCACGATTTTCCACCTCAAGTTCCGTTTATCTATAATCTGGAACCGTGTTACAATCAAGACTTTAATTTCCCACATTTAAAGGATATGTTTACGAGTAGGGTGTGGATCGCCTTTGGTGGCAGTTGGGATGTTCACCTACATTAACTGAATTTTCTTATAATAATAGTTATCATTGAGTATATTCAATGGCTCGTTTAAGATTGTATGGAAGGAATGTAGGTCGCCCGTTCTATGGGCTAAATTGGAGAAAGAGGTTGATTGGACGGAATTGGTGTGTAGAGACGTACTGATAAGGTAGTCTTGATAAAGGAAAAGCTCAAGGCGGCGAGAGATCGTCAAAAGAGCTACACTGATAATAGGCGCAAGCCACTAGAGTTTGAGGTTGGGGATCAAGTGTTACTGAAGGTGTTTTCGTGGAAAGGCGTGATACGTTTTGGAAAGAAAGGTAAGTTGGCACCAAGGTATGTAGGACCATTTGAAATCCTTAAAAGGATCAGCCCTGTAGCTTATCGGTTAAGATTGCTCGAAGAGCTTTGGTAGCTTGTGACCGACACATTTCAATGTGTGAATTTGAAGAAGTGTTTGGCGGGTGCAAATCTCCTATGTGCCACTCAGACGATGATCAAGATTGACAAAACCTTCGTTTTTGTGAGGAAACATAGAAATTATGAATCGTTATAGGTTAGAGTTTGATCGTTTAGTAAGATTTCCAATCGTTAAAGTTCGTGGAACTTCAACATGGCCATGAGTTCAAGGTGGGAATGGTGAGGGACCATATGAAAGCTAAGTATCCCCGATGTTTGCTGGACTGTGTGTTTGTCTAACTAGTTAAATTCCGAGAACAAAATTCCTTAAGGAGGGGATTTGTGACAAAACCGTTGACTTGAGCAGGTTAGTCAAACCTTTAGAGTTGACTAAAGTATTTATATGTGTTATAATTGTGAGCTAATGTGACCTTATATGAGTATTTGATATCCATCCCGAGACGTGGTCGTTTCATTTATTTGATTGAGTTGTGGTTTTAGGTAGCTATTTCATTTTCGTTCACATTTTGTGACAATGGAAATGATACAAGATTTAATTCATTGTCGATTTGTTATTTGGTGATATAACTGTAGATGAGCGTTAAAGAGAATATTAGTGTTATTCACGAATGAATTAAGTCTAGTATTTAAATTAGTTATGCATTAGTCTTTCTAAATTAAGAAAGTAATTTATGAAATAAAATTTATAAATAGTAAGTTTATAACTAGTTTTTATTTAAAAGGTTTACTAAATTAATAAAGGATTTTATAAAAATAACAAAATAAGGGTAAATATACATTTAATAATAATTTAAAAATAAAAAATATATAAATATAGGGGGCGGATTTTAAGAGAAAAAAAGGAAAAAAAGAAGTCCAGTCTAAACACCAAAATAAGTATTAGATAAGGATTAGGGTGAATTAGGGATAGCTATAAATTACAAAGTTTAGTCCCCTTCCTCCTTGTTCCTACAGATCGGCCGAAACCCCAAGAAGGAGAAAAAAATTTTGATCAAGAATTAAGTGTGTTGATTCAAGTGTAATCGGTTAAAGGTTTTAGGTATGATCTTCAATCCCGTTCTTGGTTAATTCTTCTTATATTAGTAACAATGATTTGATGGATGATTAGGGTTTCATTAAAATTCAGTAAACATGTTTAGATGATCATTAATAATCAATTAGGATGTAATTAATAGTGTTTGGATGCGTTTGGTTAGGTTTAGTTGTTGTTAAATTCGGAATTAAAACTGGGCAGATTTTTAGGTCATCTTCTGAGGGTCATAACTCGGTCATACGAATAGCTTTTATTGATTTTATTGAGCCTAAAATTGTCTACAGAGAGTCTACCTTCCAACCCCATTGGTTTCATGAATTAAAAATGAGTGGAGGTCAGTCAAAATAATTTTACAAGATTCTGTGTTCAAATCTGACAGGATTGTGCTTCTTTTGTGAGTAGCCCGAGTGTAAAAATCCCTTTCTTTTATGCTTTCTTCACTTTGCCCGTGTGTCACATCAAGTGGGTTTGGACCAATGAGAAAATTTTGATGACGTTTTACCCTGCCAATGTGTACTTTCACCCTTGAATTACCCAATCGAGCCCTTAATTACTATTTGCCCTTTGATTTGAGGAGAAGGGTAAACGGGGACGATGGTGAATAGTAGAAATAGACATTCCTGCATTTTTTTTACTTTTATAAAAGAATTTGACTTTTTTCTTTACCCGGGTTATTATCTTCGGGCTTATAAGGGATTTTGGGCCTGGAAGTGTGTTTGGG
The DNA here is from genome assembly GCA_026074375.1 of Tanacetum coccineum. Classification (NCBI taxonomy): domain Eukaryota; kingdom Viridiplantae; phylum Streptophyta; class Magnoliopsida; order Asterales; family Asteraceae; genus Tanacetum; species Tanacetum coccineum. The sequence continues at coordinate 8,508 of BQNB010078673.1, read as the reverse complement.
CCCAGGCTTGATATTGTTATAAGGAGTTAACGAGTGTTAACTCTTATAGTTATAAGAGTTAACACCGTTAGGGTTTAGGGATTATTTTTGTAATTTGGTTAATTATGAGGGACTAGTTTGGTAATTTTTGGATTTTGTCTTTTTTTGCTGACCATGTTTGACTGAAGGTTGACTTGAGTTGACTATTGATAGCATTCTCCCGGCTCTTTGTGTGCTCTTCCATTCTCGTGTCCGTGTTTGTCCGGTTTTGACCATTTTCTTGTGATTTTTTGCTTTATCCGTTCCTACACAATCACAAAGACAAAACAAGCAATATTCAAGCATTTTAAGCACAATTTTGTCTTTTTAAGGCCATTTTTGATATAAAACGGATATGTGTTTTCACACATATAATTGATATTGATTAGGATCGCATAAGTACGCCTACTTAGTGTTATTGTAATATTGATTGGGAACGGATGAGTACGCCTACTCAGTGTTGGTTATGGTACCCGGGATGGATCGAAGGGACACGCCTATCCTATGTTTGTGTGGTAAATTCTCGGTGAGCTTGGTTGCTTATAGTGCCAGTGCTAATCTAAGCCCGAATGTGTATTTAAGTGTGATTATGTTGATTGGATATGTTACATGCTAGCATAAGATCATAATAGTTCATTATTATACAGCCTTGCTTTGTAAATCACAGTAAAAATGAGTTTAGTTGTGTGTCTAAAACCTATGACTCTCACAAACATATTTGTCAACGTTTTAAGCATCATTTTCAGGTGAGCATTTTGAGGAATGTGAAGTTAGAAAGCTTGGCTAGTGAGAGCATAGTCTTGCATGTGGAGTTTATCTCCTAGTTTTCATTTCGTACTTTGTTTTGAATTAATACTTTGAATGTTTTAGGTTTTGGGATATTTTGTTTATGTCTTTGTATTGGCGTGACTCTTTTACCTCAATACAAGACCCCTTTTTCTTTTGTTTGGTATTTTTATGACACTTTGTGTCTATTTTTGTTTTGTTTAATGCATTTTAGTCTCTCTACTGTTGACATCATTGTGTTGTGATGATACCCATGACGTTATGCCTCGTGTTTCCGCCTTGGCGGGGTGTGATAGATTGGTATCAGAGCCAATGGTTATAGAGAAGTAGGTGGTTGAACCTAGACTATAACTTAGGAGTCCTTCATATAGCTGCATTATAGGGTTTAAGTGTTTAATTACGTAAGTATCATATTTTCTCACTTATCCGAAAGCTTTAATTATTCTATTTTTGTCTACTATTATCTAATATAATATATACTATTTCCTTATTATTTTAGTCATGACTCCCTATACCCGTAAGAAATTTCATTGGGGAATCGTTATCCCAACTGGACTTAAGCGCTATACGGATCTAACGACAGGACTTAGAATGAAACGGACGAACCGCAAATGCCGAATACCCATTGATTTGTATATGTGCCGAGTTGAGGAAAAGCTGATTATGAGAAAATTGGAAAGAAAATGGATCATGAAAAAGGAAATGAGAATGATTTCAAAGGATGGCACAATCTCTGAATTCCCTGAATACACATCATCTAAAGAAGAGGATGAAGAAGAGGAGGAAGAAGAGGAAAAGGAAGAGTCAGAAAAGAAGGGATCGAAGAGGGCATCAGAAATGGGGTCAAACTCCGAGTCTTTCGGTTATGCAGCATCTGACAATGAAGTGGAATCAGATCTCGAGTCCACAGCAAGGATTGAACCCAAGTGTAAGGAGATGGAAGATACGTGTGAGAGTGGCGTTCGACCCAAACCAAATTCATCTTAGCTATTCCTGCCTATATGTTACTCTACTACCCATCTCGTTTCATGTTTTGAAAAATTTAGTTTGTTATTCTATGGTTAGAGCCATGTTTAGGAATGTTACTTTTGACATTTGGATTTTTAGTATTTTAATATTATGACTTAAGTATTTGTTGGATTGTTTCCACTTGTGATGAGTTGAATGATTTGAATTATGTGTTATGCAGTGTGTTAACCTTAAAAAGTGTCTTCATAGGAGGGAGTACACTTGTGAAAGGGGGCATCTATAATTATGGTGGCCAACATAATTATACATGCGCCACAACACAAGTGGACTTGCAAGTATGATTACATGGATTAATGTTGACACATTATATGTTGGTTATACTTATATGTATATGGTAATGTGTAAAGTATGATAAGATTATAGGATTGAAAATCCTTATTATATCGTCTAATGTATATAAATTTTATATTTTATAGAAATGGCTCCAACCCGATGAAGCGGCCCTAGCAACGACGAGAACCCTAACATCACTTTCATCATCACACAACAGTTGCAGAACATCATTTCTTAAATCGTCACACAAGGAACTGATAATGTGAACAATGCAAATGCTAATGGTGGGAATGGGAATGGTGGAAACAATGGATGTTCTTACAAGGCATTCTTGGCTTGTAATCACTGAGATTATGATGGGAAAGGTGGTGCGGTAGCACTTACTAGGTGGATTGAGAAAATGGAGTCAGTGATAGAAAATAGTTGATGTGCGGAAAATCAAAATGTAAGTTCATTTATAAATAAGGCCTTGACTTGGTGGAACACCCAGGTTCAAAAAAAGGGTCGGGAAGCTGCTATAGGAATGACATGGGTTGAGTTCAAGGCATTGCTTATGGAAGAATTTGTCCAAGTAACAAAATGGAGAAGTTGGAGAGTGAATTCCGAAATCATACTATGGTTGGGGCTAATCATGCGGGGTATACTGATCGGTTCTATGAGTGGGCCTAATTAGTCCCACACTTGGTAACTCCTAAGTCGAATTTTTACCAAACCCCACCCCCTAGCCCCCTCTACCTAATCCAGATCACACCCACTTAATCATTGCGGGGTATATTGTCGGTTCTATGGTGTGGGCCTTTAATTAGTCCCTCACGTGGTAATCCTAAGTCGAAAAGCGACATCGGGGAAGGTCTTACAAGCGGATTGCACCTCAAAATTAATGAAATATGCTTTTCGAGGGAAAAATACACCAACCTCGTACATAGTGCTATTTTAGGTTGGAAATACTTTACTGATGAGGCGGGGCTGTTGTCCGGGTACATTGACCTAGGAAGGAGTAGTAGTGAGAAAGAAAGTGATTAATGGAATGCTTTCGAGAAAATCAACCAACCACGATACATAGTGCTATTCTTAAGGTTGGAATACTTACTGATGAGGCGGTCTGTTGTGGTACATTGACCAGGAGTAGTGAGAAAAGAAAGGAAGTGGAAGAAACAAGTAAACAAGGAGGTTCATGGAAAGATAATAAGAAGGTCAAAGTGGGAAAAGGATTCGCGATGACAGCTCCTCCTAGAAATGAAAATATAGGCTCATATTCTAAGTGTTTTAAGTATTATGCTTATCATCAAGAAGGTGGACCTAGTAGGTTATGTTTCAACTGTCAGAAATTGGGCCACTTTGCTAGAGACTGTCAGGCGCCGGTTAAGCAGGTGGCGCCAGTTAGTGCTGTTAGGATGGGAAATAATTAAAGGGTTTGTTATGAATGTGGGAGCTCCGAACATCTTGGCAATACTTATCCTAAGTTGAACCGAGCACCTGGTCAAGCAGGAAGCCGTTACCGAAACACCCAGAATAATAGGAATCAAGCTAGAGGAAGGGCCTTTAGTGTGAATGCAGTCGATGCTCTTCAGGATCCTAATATTGTGACAGGTACTTTTTCCTTAAACGATCACTTTGCTACTGTACTTTTTGATTTTGGAGCTGATTTTAGTTTTATTTCTACTAAATTTGCGCCCTTACTAAATATGAAACCTGGTATTGTAAGCCCTGGATATGTAATAGAAGTAGCTAATGGTAAGAAAGAAGAAGTTGATAGGATTATCATGGAAGTTTTGATGTAATTGTGGGGATGGATTAGTTGTATAAATAAGGTTAAGATAGTGTGTCATGAGAAGGTGGTTAGGATACCATTGGAAGGTGGTGAGATACTTCGAGTTCAACGGGAACGTACTTTATGAGGCACGAAAACACTAATAAGCACGGGGGTAAATGAACCGGAGTTGAGTGATATTCCTGTTGTACGAGATTTTACTAATGTATTTCTGGAAGATTTGTTGGGATTACCACCGTAACAACAAGTTAAGTTCCGCATAGATTTAATTCCTGGAGCGACGTCGGTTACAAAGTCTCCATATCGACTAGCACCCTCAAAAATGCAAGAGTTGTCTGAACAACTTCAAGAATTGCAAGATAAGGGCTTTATTCGGCCAAGTCATTCTTCGTGGGGAGCCATAGTATTGTTCGTTAAGAAGAAGGACGGTTCATTGCGCATGTGCATAGACTATCGAGAATTAAACAAGTTGATCATCAAGAACTGTTACCCTCTCCTCAGGATCAATGACTTATTCGATCAATTGCAAGGAGCGCATTACTTCTCTAAGGTTACTAAACCTCTTACTTCATTGACTCAGAAAAACAAGAAGTATGAGTAGGGCGTAGAACAGGAAGAGGCTTTTCAGACTTTGAAAGATAATTTGTGTAATGCTCCAATACTATCGTTGCCTGATGGAATTGAAGATTTTGTAGTCTACTGTGACGCGTCGAATCAAGGGTTAGGTTGTGTACTCATACAAAGAGGCAAGGTAATCGCCTATGCATTACGATAATTAAAGATTCATGAGAAGAATTATACAACACACAACCTAGAATTGGGAGCCATAGTGTTTGCCCTTAAGACTTGGAGGCATTACTTGTACGGAACGAAGATTGTCATCTATACGAATCATAAGATTCTTCAACACATATTCGATTAGAAGGAATTAAATATGCGTCAAAGGAGGTGGATTGAGTTATTCAGCAACTATGAGTATGAGATTCGCTACCGTCCAGGTAAGGCGAACGTAGTAGCTGATGCCTTAAGTAGGAAAGAGCGAGTGAAACCTAGACGTGTACGAGCAATGGGTATGACTATTCAGTCCGGAGTTAAAAGTATGGTATTGGCAGCCCAGAGTGAGGCTTTCAAGGAAGAGAACACGCCAATAGAAAGATTACACGGGTTAGACCAAGAAATGGAAAGGAAAGAAGATGATAGCTTGTACTTTATGGATCGCATATGGGTTTCGTTAGTGGGAGGTGTGAGAACCATAATCATGGACGAAGCTCATAAGACTAGGTACTCTGTGCATCCATGAGCGGATAAGATGTACCATGATCTTCGAGATATGTATTTGTGGTCGGGTATGAAGATGGATATCACTAGGTATGTTAGCAAATGTTTAACTTGTTCAAAAGAGAAGGCTGAGCATCAAAGGCCTTCGAGTTTATTGAAACAACCAGAGATACCCATGTGGAAATGAGATAATATCACTATGGATTTTATCACGAAGTTACCTAGGACAAAGAGTAGACATGATACTATATGGGTAGTAGTCGACAGACTGACCATATCAGCTCATTTTTTGGCTACATGTGAGGATTACAGTATGGAGAAGTTGGCAAGACTGCATTGATGAGATCATCGCACGGCATGGAGTGCCTGTGTCGATGATTTCGGATTAAGATGGACAGTTTATATCATGTTTTTGGCAAACTTTACAGAAAGCCTTAGGGACGCGATTAGACATGAGTACGACTTATCATCCTTAGACGGATGGACAAAGTGAGGGTATAATACAGACATTTGAGGATATGTTAAGAGCGTATGTGATTGACTTTGGTGGCAGTTGGGATGTTTACCTACCATTATCTGAATTTTCTTATAATAATAGCTATCATTCGAGTATTCGATATGCTCCGTTTAAGGCACTATATAGAAGGAAATGTAGGTCGCCCATATTATAGGCTGAAATTAGAGAAAGCAGATTGATTGGACCAGAATTGGTGCAAGAGACGACTGATAAGATAGTCTTGATAATAGGCGCAAGCCACTAGAGTTTGAGGTTGGGGATCAAGTGTTACTGAAAGTGTCTCCTTGGAAAGGCGTGATACGTTTTAGAAAGAAAGGTAAGTTGGCACCGAGGTATGTAGGACCATTTGAAATTCTCGAAAGGATCGGGCCTGTAGCTTATCGATTAAGATTGCCCGAGTAGTTGAGTAGCGTTCACGACACTTTCATGTGTCGAATTTGAAGAAGTGTTTGGCGGATGCAAATCTGCATGTGCCACTAGACGAGTTTAAGGTTGACAAAACCCTTCGTTTTGTTGAGGAACCCGTAGAAATTATGGATAGTGAGGTTAAGAGTTTGAAATGTAGTAAGATTCCAATCGTTAATGTTCGTTGGAATTCAAAGCGTGGCCCTGAGTTTACGTGGGAACATAAGGACCATAAGAAAGCTAAGTATCCCCGATTGTTTCTTGACTATGCTGTTGAACCTACTAGTTAAATTTCGGGATGAAATTTCCTTAAGGAGGGGATACTATGACAACCGTGACTTGAGCAGGTTAGTCAAACCGTTAGAGTTGACTAAAATATTTATATGTGTTATAATTGTGTGCTTATGTGATCTTATATAAGTATTAGATATCAATCCGTGATGCGTGTTCATCTATTAGTGATTAAGTTATGCTTTTGGTAGCTATTTCATTTCGTTCACATTTTGTAACAATGGAAATGATAGCATGATTTTATGCGTTATCGTGTTATTTTGTGAATAATTGTGGTATGAGCGTAGAGAATATAGCACATTTTTAAGATTTAATTAAGTCTAGTATTTAAGTTAATTAAGCCTAGGTCTTTCTAATTTAGGAAAGTAATTATAGGATATTAGAAATCATAACAAAATTGAATGACTAGTGGATTAGCCAAGTTCTAGAGAGAGAAAGTAAGAGAGAACTTTCTAGTGAGAGAAAATGAACTTGTATTATGTAAATGACTAACCCACCTCTTCCATGGAATGGAAGAGGCTTATATAGTATCAACAAAACCGGCCATAAGGCCTTAGCAGTGGGCTTACAAGTTGGGTTTAATTTACTGAATGTTATACATTAACTACTTAAGTACGAGCAATAATAAACAGTAAAATACACGGGGTGACCGAGTCTTTTTCTAATAGCTAAATTAAGCTCTGTAATGTTGATCTTGTGTTCAGCTTGTAGTCTTTGATTCTTCATGCATTGATTTATTTGTACATAATGTAGTGATCTTTGAACTTAGTTCCTTTGACTTGTGTGATCTTTGAGCTTTCTTTGATATCATCAGCCATAGTAAATCTCTTAATCATCCTTGTTGTGGTATTGCCTTCATGTAATGTTGTGACCTTCGGCATGCTCATACTTTTATTGATCATGATAGTATACATCAGAGTTGCGGAAGCTGTGTTGTAGGTCTTTCAGTTATCATGATGTCTTTGATTAGGAATATTAAGTGTGAGCATAGGGTTGTGAATTGACATGTCTCTTGCCATTAGCTGCTACCGTCGGGATTTCCTACAAGTATATGTTAGTAATAAACAAACGAAAGTGTCTTTGTTGACTTTCGTTGAATAAGGTTGCAAGAACTACGGTTCCCCGTTAATCAGTATAAATACTGCTTGTAATCAGGTAGAATTCCAAAGAATCTCCTTGACAGGGTTTCGCAGCTACGCTAGCCATTCTCAAACCGAAGCATCTCAAAGTAGACAAAGCACGGAGTGAGTGAACCAGTGAATTAAAACTCCACTGATTAATGAAGAATTGATTTAAAAATCAATCGTGTGTCACTCAGAAAAGAGTTTTTGTGACAAATCAACGGTTTTATATCATAACATCAAATTTCATCTGAAACACATTTGTTTTGAAAGATATACACAGTCAATGTGCTCAAAAATCAGTTGTTGAGCACATCGAAAGGTTTTTCAAAAACTATCCGTCAATTCACTGTCTCGAACAAGTTTGATTCATAAAGAATCGCACCATCGTTGCTTTCCATTTGTCATAAGTTTGATCTATAGTGGATCTCACATGTCACCTACAAAGAGCTTGTTTGATGTTGGCTCTAGAAGGATTTCCATCTTCATTGTGAGTACTTTTGTATCACTCGGATGTTCACAGTGTGTGAATAACAAATGTAAGTTGACTTTGTGTCCTAGCGAGATATGTGGACGATCTCATGGCTCTAGACTCAATAGTGCATTTTTGTTTTTAAGTAGTCAGAGGCTGGAGCAGACTGCCACCTTTTCAATATCGTCTAACTCGGAGTGAGAGAGACGATAGAAATGTATTGATCTCCGTGAAAAATGAAACAAGAATCCTTTGAGGGATCTTGTGTGGCTAAGGAGGGTTGTGCAGCGTATCACTGGGTCCATGATACTTGTTTTCAATGTCAGCAATCAACCACGTGATTCTGACAACATATGTATTGACCCGGTTTCTGCCTAATGTTTAAGGAGGGCTGCTTTCTTTTCACCCTTTATCTTAACATTTCTTTTTCATTCTTCAACCCCTTCGGTGCTTACCGAGACTTCATTACTAGTACCTTGTTGGGTATGTTCCAGTACTAGCTCCATCTCAATTCCTACTATTCCCTTATTCTCACATAACTCCTTTT
>BQNB010078672.1:0-26755 GCA_026074375.1 Tanacetum coccineum | reverse complement strand
CTTTCTATTTGTTTAATCCTCCCCGACCTCCGGATCATTCTTGTTAGCTTGTGAATCTTATGGATAACACACATAGTATTAGATTCATCGTACTCAGCTTGTTTTCATTACCGGAGCGTCTCAAAGCAGACAACACGATAAGAGTAAACCAGTCAGTTACTGTCTCACCGGTTAAATAAAAATTGATTTGAACATCAATCGACGTCTCACTTGCTAAAGTGGTTTTGTGACACATCAAGAGTTTTAGCATTTCAAAATTTATCAACCGTCAGTTCATAGTCTGGACCGAATCGATATTGAGTGTCACAAGTTTGATTCATATAGGATCTCACAAGTTACCTACCGTAGAGCTTGTTTGATGTTGGCTCTAGAAGGATTTCCATCGTCATTGTGATTACATAAGTATCACTCTGATATTCTGGAAAAATCACAAGGATAATGTGTAGGATTCTTTAGATATTACTAGTTTTCACAGTGTGTGAGAAACCAATTTATAATGGATAAGTGTCCTAAAGAGATTTATGGATGATCTCTTTATTGGCTCTAGACTCGATAGTGTACATTTGATTTTAGTGATCGGAGGCTGAAGCTGATTGCCTCCTTTTCAATATCTGTTAGCTGTGTTTTTATGTAAAGTGATGGTCATTTATTATTCCCGAGCATTGTATAGGAAAACGTAGTTTACGAGAATTACTTATAAGCTAATTAGGCCTAGTTGTCGGGCTTAAAGCCCATTAGAAAGCCCACAAGGCTTGTTTGCTCTTTGTACTATAAATACCCTTCACCACACAAGGTAAAGGGTGTTGCTTCTCATTTTCTTTCTAGTGCAAGTAACTATTTTTTCTTTTTTTATTTTCTCTCTCTAAAATCTTTTCTCTTATTCTGTGTTTATGGTGATGAAATGATATCTTGTAATATGTGGTATCAAGGGCCAATGTTGGGTTTAGTGTTTTTGTTGTGGTGACTTATTTTTGAGCTTATCGAATTCGGCTTATTTGGGTTTTTCATCACGTTTGACTTATATTTTTTTCCTTCTCTTTTTTTTCTCTTTTTTATTCGGCTTAGTTGTCTCTTTATTTAAAACAGTGATCAACATTAATTTATTGTCTCTTTGTTTCAAACAGTCAACAACAATTAATGTGTTGTTTCCTTCTTTCAAACATTGAATAAAAATATTAAAAGAGAACTGATGTGAAGTACGGTAAAATCACTTGTTTTTGAGTTTTTACTTGTTTTCAACTTTCATTCAAAAGCTTTAGACTTTCATTTTCAAAATTGGTATAGCTTATTATGGATAGAGAGTTCATGGCTTCCTAGTTATTCTCTTAGCTTTTTACAAGCTTATTGTTAGCTTATCAGTCGACTTAGTTTAGTAGCTTATTTAGGTTTTGAGTCAACTTATTTTTCAGTTTCTTATAGCTTATTTGAGCTTCTCTGTCGTGGCTTATTCTTGCTATAAACAAGCTTATTTTCAGAGCTTATTTTCAAGTTTTGTGCTTATTGAGGTTGGCTTATTGTCCTTTGTGGTCCATGATTGAAGACAAACATGGGAACCAAGATCCACCATTTAAGGAGCAAGGATAAGGACGGTTTTGTTGGTTATGCAAAAAGACAAGACAAGGACGATTGTACAATTTTGAAGACACCGAATACGCAGCTCTTCAAAGTTAACCGAACTCGCAACTCCTTTGTCAACCGAATACGCAGCTCTTCAAAGTTAACCGAACTCGCAACTCCTTTGTCAACCAAATACGCAGCTCTTCAAAGTCAACCGAATACGCAGCTCTTCAAAGTCAACAGAATACGCAGTTCTTCAAAGTTAACCGAATACGCAACTCCTTTAAGAACCGAATTAGCAACTCATCTAAACCATAATATACACGTTTTAACTCTTTTCGGGTTTTTCGGTTTCAAGTGTCGGTTCATTACGGGTCTTCTAACTTATACCATTGTGATCGTGATCCGTTTTCGATCAACGTGGTATATTTATTTTCTACCGGCGATAACCGTACCATTCCGCGAGAGCTAAAATACATTCGTTTCATTTTTAAGAAATTTCAATCGAAGAAGATAAAGAAAAAAAGAGGGAAACGTTTTCATATTTATTATAATTCAAAATTTGCACTTTTGGCCCCTCAACTTCATAACAGTTTTCACTTTTAACATTTAGGTTTTAAAAGTTTTCCTTTTAGCCCTTTGTCCTTACAACTCTTTCAATCTTAACCTCTACTTTTCAAAACATTTTCATATTTAGTTATTTGTTTTCAAATTTTTTTCTTTACTTAGTTTATTTTCAATTTTAGCCCTTTCGTTGTAAGAAATTTCACCGTTAGTCCTTTTAGCTCATTAAACTTCAACAAAAGTTCAAATACTTCAATTACAACAACGATTTCAACAACAATTAATCATTGTTTCACGGTTTCTTCTTGATTTTGTAAAATCCCGAGAAAGTTTCAATTTTTTCCTTTTCTCGGTTTAAATCATAGATTTGTAAAATCCCGTGAACGTTAATTGATCTCAATCCACAACAACAATCACTTTACCCACTTAAGATCCTTGCATATCATTTCACATCACTTTTGCAATGTCGACTCAACAAGACATCAATGCTATTAGAGGACAACGACTTGCAAACACACATGATCCTTCGGCATTAATGGCAAACACTCAGACACCGTTTCAACCAGATCACTCATCAGTCATTACCTACATACAATATCCACAACCCAAAAAAAACTTTGTCCCACAACCTTCATTCAACACGAACTACCTGCAACATCCAATGCAAAATCCCAGAGATATCTCAAATCTCACAACTGCATTTGACATGGCACTTGCGCTCATGGCTAAGGCATTTACTCTAAACGATACCACTTCAACAAACAACAACCAAAGAAGTTCATCAAACCCTAGCAACATGCAGATTGCACAACCGGGTATGAATATGGATCAAGACAGATAAATGCTAATGGTTGAAGATAATGTTAGGAACTAGTTTAGACCAAATGCAATGCAGAATGTTAAGAATCAGGTTGTTCTAAATGCAAGTCAGAATCCGGGTGTTTAGAATGTTGGAAATCAGAATGGGCTTAGTGTTGTTTCGGAAATTGCAAATCAGTATGGGAATGGAAATGTTGTTACAGCACTGGCTGAGGGTAATGGTAATGGTATCAATGGTAATCCGATAAGGTGTTACAACTGCAGAGGATAGGGTCATTATGCCAGCAACTGCACAGTAAAGCCAAAGAAAAGGGATGCTGCTTATCTTCAGACACAAATACAGATTGCTCAAAAGGATGAAGCAGGGATCCAACTCAATTCTGAGGAATTTGATTTCATGGCTGCTGTAGGTGCCTATGAGGAAACTAAGAGAGCAAATGCGAACTGCACTTTAGAGAATAATTTGCAGCAAGCATCGACATCTGGTACTCAGTCTAACAAAGCTCCCGTCTATGATTCAGATGGATCAGCTGAGGTACACCATTCTAAAAATTGTTATGATAATGATATATTCAATATGTTTACTCAAGAAGAGCAGTATACTGAACTAATCGATCCCATTCCTGAACCACACCAAGTACAACAGAATGATAGTAATGTTATTTCTGTGGTTTCTAGTGTGGAACAAGGTGGGGAATAGTAGAACAACATCCTGCAAATGTTGAGGAAACACGTGTTTTATACGATTCATTATATAATAATTTAGCAATTGAAGTTGAGAAAGTCAACTCGGTCAATCGCAAGTTGAGAGAAACTAATGTTGATTTGACCACTGAGCTTGCTAGATATAAAAATCAAGAAAAAAATGTTTTTGAAATAGTCAAGAAAAATATGACAACTTGAAAGGTGTTATCAAAATGTCTGTTTATCAGAGCAATGTCTTATAAAAGATAAAATGCTACTTCACTTAAGTTCTGCTTTTAAAACGATAACCAACTTTGAATGAGGATAATTGCAAATTTTTATTAAAACGGCTTCTCCAAAAGAAAAAATCAACTTTTTCTTCTATTCTTGAAGAAATGAAAAAGTTGAAATGTGATTTCAAATTCGCGAAGACGTGCTTCTGATATAAAACAAATTAACTGAGGAATAAGATAAAGGGAATTAGATAATATTTTGGTCAAAAACGGGTCAATCGATTCAAACCAATGCACTTAGCTTTCACCTAGCCAGATCGTTTTACCAAACGAACAAAAAGTAGCTTGGGTTTATCAAAATGCTTTTATCTCAAGCAAGCTCAACAGAAACAACAGAGTTTGTATAATGGCAAAGTTCTTATTTAGAAAAGCATGATCTCTGTTGCTGTGTATGTGATAGTAGTTAAATTAGACCCTTTTAATTATATAAATATATAAATAATAAGGCTAAAGTAAGTATTCCGAGAGGCTTTCAAAAGATTCGTTTCTATCCAAAACAAAATCCTTCAAAAAATCTACCTGGGTCGTCTCCCGTCTAGGTGCGAATTGAAAATCAGAAAACGTTCGTGATCGCGTGAATTGAATGGATAAAGATTTTTTGGATTGGATTACTAATTCTACAATTAAAATGCAAAAACGAGTAAGGAAAACCTAAAAATGAAAGCTAAAACGGATTTAAACCTAAAAACGAGAACGGGATCTAAACCCGTTCTTTAAAAAATGAAATTTTGCAAAAATAACCCTACAAAAGCAAAATTAATTTTCCTAGATGCTAAATGATAAAAGAAAATTTTTAAAAAAAGAATTATATTTTTTTGACTTTTTTATAATTTAATATGAATTAAAAACAGTTTTGAAAAGAAAAAATGATTAAAAATAGTAAATGATTTTGGAAAATTCTGAAAAAATACAGAAAAGTACTTTGAGAGTTGCTGAATACAAGAAAAATAAAAGATTTGAAAAACTGCTTAAAAATAAGCTGAAAATAAGCCAAACGTGGCTGGTAGCTTAAAATGGAAAACAAGGTATAAAAATAAACAAGGTGGAGTAGTGACCAGATGGTCCTACTGGCACCGTGGTTAGTGTGTGGGTTGTGTGAGGCTTGTGGGTGTGAAAGGGGAGGTCCAGGGTTCGCTTGTTAAACACACAAAAATAAGCAATATTAGAAAAAACAAGTTTTTTGTAACTTAAAAATAAGCAGGAAAAATAAGCAAACAAAATGGGCAGACTATACTTTTTATATACTAAGTATAGAATAGCTAAACTATTAAGCAAAATAAGGCAAATTAAGCTAAGAAAAAACACAAATAAGCCAAGACAGATAATAACCTAAACCTAATAAGATAGTATAAACAAAAATAAGCAATTGGAAACAAGCAAAAAATCAAAATAAGCAAATAAGCAAGGTGGGCTAAAACTGCAGGCAAAACAGCCTTGAGGCCAACTTTGGGGCTTATTTTTAAGCACTTAGAGGGACCTTGAGGCTTTTTGACTTATAAGAGCTTAAGGCCTAGCTTAAGGGCTTTCTAAAACAATAAAGGAAACATGGTTTGAAACAAAGATAAGCTATTAAAAAAAGCTGTGAAAAGTGGCTGTCCACTCAGCATATGCTGAGTGGCTTTTTTTGAAGAGAAAAAGGGCTTATCTGCAGCCCTTAAAATAAGCTAGGAAAAGGAATTTTTAGAACATAAAAAGCTAAAACAGATTGACTCTGGCTCCTAATGAGCTTGTATTCAAAAATTTAAAAGCTAAATTCTATTTTTACTATCTGAAAATTTAAAATGAAAAATGGCTTTTGACAACTTACAAAAAAAAACTTGACAGTTTGATAGATTTTTGCAAAATCAAAGGTAAAATAAAAGACACTTGAACTACTCTAGTTTGACACTAAAATGGACACAAAACTAAGACTCAAAAGTTGTTTTAAGAAGTCTTATCCTAATAAGCACTATAAAACTGTTTTTGTCCAACAGTTTCAAGTACTCATTAGCAAAAACCTAAAAACAACTTTTTAACCTTTAAAAAACTTTAAAAACAGATTAAAACCAACTCAATAATGCTTGCCAAAGATGGCCAAAAGACCCAAATGATTTATAACCAAAAATGACCCTTTTTGACCCTTATGCCAAACACCCCTTTAAGATTTTTAAAGCAAATTTTAAATTGATTTGGACTTATTTATGCAAATATTTGGGAAAACAAATAATAAGAATTCAATATTAAGCAAAAATGAGCAAGTAGAACAAGGCAATAAGCACTTAAGATAAGAGCACTATCAAAGGAAAATATGGCAGATATGAATAAAGACTTACATAAAAGGCATAAAAGCAATAAGGAAGCACATATAAGAGGTGGTCACCAACTAGAAGACTTTTTGACCTTAAAAGGAAAACTAAAATCGCATCAAGTTAATACTGAGAGTCAAATCTGTACTGCTCTAATGTATAATGCAGGTACTAAATCTATACCTTCGGAACCACAAAAATTCAAATGTTTTTCCCAAATTCTAAAACTGTCCTTTCTTGGAAGGTTTATCTAAATTTGTTTATGGTGCGTCGACTCGGGTTCTCCAAGCATAAGACCGGGAATCTAAAGCTCTCATCAAAATCGTCGGAAGTTTTTGGGAACGGTTCGCTTTGGAAATGATTCATGTATGCTGAAATTTTTGTGGTTTCGTGATCTCAATGGGGAAATATTTTGATCCACCAGGTTTATTCGTTGAGGGCTTGTGGGCACAATCTGTTCTCGTGTTTGGGCAGTTCTTGTTGTTTCAGATTTTAGAGGTGCTTTTGAAGGAGACACATGTTTTTGTCAGAATCTAAGAAGGATTAATTTGTTAAAAGGAAACCGATCAAACGAAACCTTTACACCATCAATCTCCCTCCATGAAATGGCCTCTGCTACCCCAATTTGTCTCATGGCTCGAGCCAAACTTCTAAACCAAATTCATGGCTATGGCAACAACGTTTATTCCACCTCAACTTTGACACCATATAATGACATTTCCATAAATGATCTTGTCACCGTTCCCTTCCAAAATTCAAATAACCATAAAAGAAATCCACTTTGTCCCTCCTGTGAGCAAGGAAAAAGCAAAAAGGGGGGCGTCTCACACCCTCACAAACCAATCCAATATTCTAAGCATAGGTTACACCTTCTTCATATGGACCTTGTGTGATCCCAATGAGAATTGCTAGCATAAATGGAAAGCGATATGTTTTGGTGATTGTGGATGATTACTCTCGTTACAAACTTGGGTATCATTTTCTCAATCACAAGATGAAGCACCAGAAGTGATAAAAACTTCCTAAAAACGAATTACTGGTCCTTTTTATTTTTTTTTTATTCAGTCACCAGTCATCATCAATAAGAACCGATAAACGCACAGAATTCAAAAATCAAATCCTTAAAGAATACTTTGATAGTGTTGGCATCTCTCACCAAGCATCTTCTGTCAGAATACCTCAACAAAATGGAGTAGTGGAACGAAGAAATCGGACATTAGTTGAGGCTACTAGAACAATGTTGATTTTCTCTCGTGCACCGTTATTCTTATGGGCAGAAGCGATTGCTACTACTTGTTAGGGGCGTGCTACACCAAAAACCGCTCCATCTTTCAACCGTCGATTCAAAAAAACACCATACCCCGAAAAGGCCTCATTTAACGGGCAGAAAAACCGATATCTCCTTATCTGCATGTATTCCGTGGCTCTCTGTTATCTCCAAGAAAGATCGTGAAGATATTGGGAAGCTTGTGCAAAAGGTATATTTGGTTTTTTTTCCATTGGTTATATCCTGCTGATTCCTGTGCTTACATAATTTACAACCGAAGGACAAAGAAAATCATGGAGACAATGAATGTGACATTTGATGAGCTTTCAGTCATGGCTTTTGAACAAAGCAATTCAAAACCCAGGCTTCAAAGCATGACTTCTGGACAAATCAGTTCAGGACTCGATCTTACTTATGCTCCGTCAACAATAACAACTCCAAAACCAATTGAAGGTGAATTAGATTACTGTCGAAGCTATGTAAGATGATTTATGGTGTCAAACAACCGTCATCTGCTCCAAGAACTGCTCCGGCTGCTCAAGCACCTCAAGTTCTTCAGACTCCAACGGCAACTACAACAACAGCAGACACAAAAGCAACGCACCGACAATCTCAACAATTCATACTCACAAGCTACAAATTTCCAATATACTTTCACAGAGTTGACGAGCTCGAAACACAACAACAAGTACAAGCAATCACCCGCAACAATTGCTGACAATGTTCCAAATGCTATGTTCGATGAAAATACGTTTGTAAATCCTTTTGCTACTCCATCCAAACAGTAGATGATGCTGAGATCTTCATCCACACAATATGTGGATCCATCGAACCTCTCCATACGTTTTACCGAGAACCATACCCTCATGAATTTTAATGGACTAAGGATCACTCCTCTGGAACAAGTGATCGAGAGAACCCTCTTCGACCAGGTTTTTGACATGGAATCAACTGCGATCCAATGGTGACATGTGCATGTACGCATGTAACGGTAAGCACTGTGAACAAAGAATGTCAAAAGGCTATGACCGATCCTGGCATGGATTGAATCAATGCAATAAGAGCTTCTCCAGTTCAAACGACTTGATGTATGTATGTTAGTTCCTACTCCAGATAACATAAAACCTCTACGTTGAAATGGGTTTATTCAAAACAAGCATGGATGAAGAGAACACGTTCATCCTAAACGAAGACTCTTCTGGTTGTGAGAGGTACCGGGCCAAGAGGAGGAATAGATTTTTGAAGAATCCTTCGCTTCCTAGTTCCTAGAATGGAAGCTATCAATAATATTTTTGGCATACTTCACACAAATCGTCATCGTGTTTCAAATGGACGTGAAAACTGCACTCTTGCATGGTACGCTAAAAAAAGACGTGTACGTGTGTCAACCTGAAGGTTTCATCGATGCTGATCATCCAACCATGTCTACAAGTTAAAGAAGGCACTATATGGGTTAAAGCAAGCACCAAGGGCATGGTACGATGAATTGTCAAAGTTTCTCCTATAGAATCACTTCTTCAAAGGCATAATTGATCCACTTGTTTTGATAAGATGCTTCGTACGATGACATCCTTAGTGGTACAGGTCTACGTTATGATATTAATTTTGTTCTACACACCCTATGTATCACCCAACTATTTTATGACCTCATGAAAAGCCGCTTCGAATGTCGTGAGATGGGGGAAATTACTTTTTTCCTTGGTTACAAGTTAACCAATCCCCCCGTGGCATCTTATAAAAACCCAGTCCAACTACGTGTTAGAAATCCTTAAAAAATATGTGAAGGAAAACTTGTGATCCCGAGGTACTCCAATGGAGATCAAAGACAAGCTTCGACCTTGATCAAAAAATGTGTCTCCATCGATGCAACAAAATATCGTAGCAATGAATGTGCCCTAATGTATCTTACGTCTAGTAACGCTGACATTGTACATAAGCTTAGCTTTGTTTATGTGCTCGGTACCAGGCTAAGCTAACCGGAAGCACCACAATGAGGTTAAAAGGATCTTTCGTTATCTCGGGGAACCGTTAATACAGGATCCCTTTGGTATACAAGGATTCCTGGTATTGAACTAACCGGATTTTCAGATGCAGACTATGCGGGTATGTAAAGACACCTTCAGAGACTTCCGGTGGAGCTCAATTCATAGTCGAAAAGTTGGTTAGCTGGTCCTTAAAGAAACAAAGAACGGTATGCGCTGTATACCGCGGAAGCAGAATAAAGTTTCTCTATCCATTTGTTGTGCCCAAGTCCTTTGGATGCGGACACAATTTTAAACGGACTATGGCTTCCACTTCAACAAGATTCCAATCTACTGTGATTCGAAATTACCAAATGCCATACCTGCAACCGTCCAACACTCAGAACAAAACACATCGCAGACCGCTACCATTTCATAAAGGAACACGTGGAAATGGGTACAATTAAACTGTATTTTGTCAAGACGGATTACCAACTGGCCGACCTATTCACCAAAGCTCTTCCAATAGACCGATTCAACTATTTGGTTCGTCGCCTTGGTATGCGCAGTTTATCTCCTAAAGAACTTGAACGTCTTGCAAAATCTCAGTAATTCTTTGTATATATTTTTACAAGAAAAACAAAATATAAAATATATAAAACCTATAAAAACAAAATACAAAATCAAAAAATTTCAAAAATACAAAAAGAATCTTCTCCGACATGTCTCTCGACAATCGATAACATTTCCACCTAAAAATGTTGATTAATATTAACACGGGTGAATAAATGAAGTTCGAGCGAGAGTTTCAAATGCTTTCAAAACATGTCCTTTCATCTTTTTCTCTACGACTTCTAAG
Source organism: Tanacetum coccineum (assembly GCA_026074375.1). NCBI lineage: Eukaryota > Viridiplantae > Streptophyta > Magnoliopsida > Asterales > Asteraceae > Tanacetum > Tanacetum coccineum. The sequence goes on along the minus strand of BQNB010078672.1, from coordinate 16,466 downwards.
TAAATGTCAGCTTAGGACTCAGTCTCCAAAGAAAGGAAAATGTTCATTTATGTACATTTATCCTAAACAACGGGAAGCTCATATCTTCTCGGTCTTGAGCAAAGTCATATAAACATTCAAAGTTTTGAATGCTCAAGAGAAGTTTTAAGGAAAATGATGGTAAATAAGATATATCTCACATATTTTCCTGTTGAGCATAATTTTTCAAGATATTCTCAAAAAGAAAATTTCAAAATCTTTCAAAATTGGTGCTCAAAAAACTCCCACTCCAAGTTTTCAATCTAATCATAATTGCGGGGGAGTATAATAAATATGTTCATTCTGCATGCACTCCTGTTCTCTCCATACTTGTTAGCTCATGTGAATTCTGGACATTAATCTTGTTTTTAATTCACTAAATGTCAAAACTTGTAACACATATGCAATTATTTTGAGGGTGATATAGTGATTAAATGTGATCAATACGATTAATAACGAGATACGATCTTCAATCTATAAGTGCGTTCCTCAAACCTCGCATGTGCAAAACTCTTTCATAATATGGTGCATATGTGTAGGGGAGCTTTTTAGTAACTCTGGAAACACTCAATGTGTCTCAAATGATTTCTCAAACACGTTGGATTGATTTTTTATCAATATAGTTTAATGGATCTCATGGCAATATCTCAAAGACCGACCAACTGTTGTTTCTCAAGGAGTTATAAGGCGGTTAAGGTTAGGTATATTCGTTCCATGATCTAGCCAGAACCAGAGGGATCTACCCAGGAACACTCCATTAGATAGAGTAAAAGTCCTAGGTATGAGTGAAAAAAGGAGTAAAGTAAGAATAAGGGAAATTAGTGCCTGACTGAGTATGGATCTATTGCTGAGAACAAACCCAACAAGGTACTAGTCATGAAGTCTCGGTAAGCACTGAAGGGGTTGAAGAATGAAAAATAATTATAAGGATAAAGGGTGAAAAGAAAGAAGCCCACGCATACCAACCTTAGGCAGAAACCGGTTCAATGCATAATCCTATCCGGTAATCACAGAAGATTCTGATATTGAAGTCAACTCATCATGGACTACCCAAGTGATGCAATTCACAACCCTCCTTAGCCACGCAGAATCTCTGCAAAAGAATTACGTTTTATTTCTCACGGAGATCAACACATATCTATCAGCTTTCAAGATCGTGATATTGAAAAGGTGGCAGTCCGCTCAGACTTCGATTACCAAAGAACAAAGTTCACTTAAAGAGTCTAGAAGCAACGAGATCTATCAAAAATCTCACTAGGGACACAAATTCCAAAAAACAATAATGTAGTACATCATTATAGCAACATTCGGTATCATTAAGTCCTACTCATTATCTTGTTATAATTGCCAAACATTCAGAGTGATACTCTTTAGTATTTCACAGTGAAGATGGAAATCCCTTCTTGAGCCAACATCAAACAATCTCTTGGTAGGTGACTTTTCGATAATTCTATATGAAATCAAACTTGTGCAACTGGGAAATAAACGGATTGTGCGATTCTATATGAATCAAACTTGTTCCAGTAAAATGAATTGACGACTAAATTAGAAAGATAGTAACTATCTGAATTTCACTCTTACCGTTTGTCCTGCTTTGAGCCTCCGGGTAACGAGAACGGCTAGTGCAGCTGTGAAACCCTATCAAGGAGATTCTATTGAATTCTACCTGATCACAAGCAGTATTTATACTGATTAACGGGGAATCGTGGTTATTACAACCGATTCCGATGAAGTGACAAAAGACACTTTCCCGTCTCATATATTTTATCTCTAACCTATACTTGCAGGTTTACCTGACGGTAAGCAGCTTTCTAGTCCATGACGAGTCCAAGATTCAAGACCACATGCTCAATCCACAAAGATTAATACATGATGAAAAGCACAACTCTGAAAGTCTTCCGCAATCACTTGATGAACAAGCACTTACTCATAAAACAATTTAATGGTACATAGTAATCTGTTTAAAAAGAAAATGTTGAGGGATATTGTTAGCAAGCTTTCAAGATCTTGAGCATGAGGGTGGAGACACAAGATCGCAAGGTGGCATAAAGATTCAAGGATAAAGATTTAGAGATCTCAGTAGTCAAGACAAATCAAGGCCAAAGACCACGATATCAGTATTTTGTCAAAGAATATCCATTAAAGATCAAGATCCATGATTACAACATAGCAATGGGAAACATCAAAAGGAATTCCCAAGAATACAGGCTCCAAGACTCAAGACGTCACAAGAAGGATCCACAATTGAATGACCACCCCTTAGGGGGAGATTGTTAGCCATGTATTTATTAAAGTGATGGTCATTAAATATTCCCGAGCCTTGTATAAGTAAAACGTAGTTTACGGGAATTTTATTTAAGCTAGTTGGGCCTAGTTGTCGGGCTCAAGCCCATTTGTATTAAGAACCGGCCCAAAGTAAAGCCCACAAGAATAGTCCAATCTTGTAACTATATAATGCCTTCTCCATGTGAACATTATCCCAATGATCTTAAAAGTACCCGTAAGAACGAATAAAGGGAAAAGAAAACAAGAAAAAGAAACTAGTACTCCCCTGGTTTGCTTAATAATGGAGAAGAAACATACGATAACTGGTTAAATCGTCCTCCAATAATCATCCAATAAAGCTTCCTAAGAACTTCCAAGCTTCTTCTCGTCAAATATAACCTGTAATCAAAGACAAAGACAACTACACCAAACTTAAAATCGGCGGGATAGATATAAATACAATGAGAATTTAGGGTTTTGACTCTATGAAAGCAGTAAAGATAGGATGAGAGTAATGATGTAATCATAAGTTTATGCAGGTTTACAAAAGAATTACAAATTTTAAACATTGCACATTTTATTTTTCAGAAATACTAAAAAAACCGAATTTCCACATTCCTGGAGACGCGACGCAGTCGGGTGTTAATCCCAACGCCGTCTACAGCGTCCCTTTCTTCATTTTTAATGAGAATTTCCTACACGCAATTTTATTAGTTAAATCTAAAGAAAGCACTGCATAAAAAACCTGGAATTAATTATTACAATCATATGACTCAAAACTGACGTGAATTAATCTAAACAATTTATTTTAAATATTTTAATTTGGTTCTTAAAAATCGGATATATTCCCCTACACTTATTTTGTTGCAAAATACATTTGATTGCAAAATAAGACAAAGTTATAAACAAATAAAGCATGATTACAAAATTCATTCAAACATAATAAAATAAACAATAAAGAAATAAAACACACGACACTCCTAAGTGCGGGAAAAATAAACATTGGGTTGCCTCCCAAGAAGCGCTTTTCTTTATTTACGAGTCTTGTAGCTAGACTTGAAGTCACACGTTCTTACGTGACTTCTCCTTCATCATCCATTCCAGTCACGTATTCGGGTCCAAGCTCTAGGCATTCTTTGTAAAATCCTAATATTTTGCTCATTACGTACTCCACTCCTTTTCTCTTGTCCTCCTCATTCCTAAGGTAGACTGATTTCGTATGTTGTTTTTCTAAGTCTGATAATGAGTTGTGGTGTACTATTTATAGGGCATTTTATAGGCAATTTCATCTGTCCCGTTTGTGAACCTCACTACTCCTTCGGGTGGATCATGGGTCATGTTGGATATTTCAGCAAAGGGTTTTCCTAGTACTAATTGCGATAGCCTAAGGTCTATAACTGAACTTATATCCTCAACAATCATAAAGTCCATAACATACGTGAAGTTTCCTACGAAAACATGTATTCCATTAATTCTTCCCTTGAAATTACTAATTCCTCCATCTGAATTTTCCCTTGGGTCGAGTTTTCTTCTCATGATCCAGTTATACATCATTCGGGTCATGACATTTAGAGGGGAGTTAAGATCAATGTAGGCTTTCTCCACATGCACATGTCCAATGTTGCATGGTATTTTAAGCTTTGATGGACATCCTTTTGTAATGATGGGGTTTCTCAAGAATATTGAGGGGATGGGGCCACACATGAGATATTTGTGATATGCAAGCTTGCTTTGAGTTGGGAATGTATCAAAATATTCCACCTTCAATCCTCCTGCTTTGGGCAGGAATCGTCATTCTTTTTAACTATCTTAATAAACATTACATCACCATTATCCCCTTTGGTGCAAACGAATTCTATGTCGGCTGATTGGAGGGACAAGCTGAGCGATTCGAAAAATGAATTAAGTTTGCGGACTTTCTCAATGATGAACGAAACGGATGCATCGAGTGATGCGGTAGGGTTGGTATTGGTATTTTCTAGGCTATCCTTCTCTCATTCCTCACTATTTGCTGGCTTGTCATCATGGGAGTCGATTTGTTGCTTGGGATGAATTTTGATGGCGTTGATCAAACCATGGATATGGGTTGAGCATTATGGGTCTTCAGTTAGGTAAAAATGAGCAGACAAAACTAAAGTTGTGGTGTTAACATTCAGTATCGGGTTCTTAACCATGTCGCTAGGGAGTGCTCCCACTATTCAATCGATGATGGCCTTCAATACTGTGTCGATTTTGTTGGTCATCTTGCTTTGTTTTTGTTTGAAATCATCTTCAAACTTGGACAATCTAGCGTCTTGAGATGCCATGAAGTTGGAAACCAATCCTTCTAGATTTGATTGATTGTTAAAACTTCGAGGATTGTTGTTGAAAGGACGGTTCGGGATCGAACCGTTGGGTTGGAACTGGTTAGGTGGGTTTGAAACATTATTTTGGGAATTTTAGGGTCGTCTCCACCTAAGGTTTGGGTGACTTTTCCATGACGGATTGTAGGTGTCACCAAGATTGTTTTGCTTGGGCTTAAAAGTGTACCGCTTACCTCCTGCTTCGTCGGTACGCGAGGATGCATATTCAACGAAGTCTTGTTAAGGATCTTCCATGCAATACTGAGTGTCGTGGGGACCATTGCAGATCTTACACGAGGTAGTGATTTTGTTATCGGAGCAAAATGAGCTTCCATCAAGCATTGAAGTTGATTCTCGAGCTTGATGAAGCGGCGGTCGGATGTACTCAGGACATCTTGAGGCAAAGAGATTGCCTTGACCGGCTTAGCGAAGTTCCTTGGGTCGTTCCAACTTTCGTTGTCATAGAGGGTGAGGTCCTCTAATAAGGCCTAGGATTCTCTGGCGTTTCTGTCACGAAGCTTGCCACCGGCCGATCGGTCAATGGTTTGTCTTGTGACGGGATTGACTTGGTCATAAAAGATTTAGACTTGGAGCCAAAGGTCGATGCCATGATGATGAACTTTTTGTAGTTGTTGGACTTATCAAATCACATACACATACACAAAATGCTTAGGATTCTAGAGAGAGAGATATATTTAGAGAGAGAGAGAACTAGATAGAAAAAACAAAGAATGGTTGATTAGCTTAGAAGAAAGAAAAAGAACCAACACCGTCTCCACACTTGGCGGAGGGCTTTATATATTGTACATTGGCCGGCCATAGGTTTAAGTGGGCCTCCATGGGCCGGGTTTAATATCTAATGGGTTTTGAGCCCGTAACTTAGACCCAATTAGCTTATAGAATTCTCGGAAACATAAACTAGACTAATACAAGGTTCGGGAATATTGATGACCATCACTTTAATAAAAACTAGGTCTAACAATCTCCCCTAAGGGGTGGTCATTGCACATTTGACTTCACTTCTTGTGACATCTTGAGTCTTGGAACCTTGTAGACTTGGGAATTCTTTTGACGTTCCTTTCGCATGCTTATGATCATGGATCTTGATCTTTAACTTGATATCTTTATCTTTAAACTTGATATCGTGATCTTTAGCCTTGACTTTATCTTGACGCTTGAGATCTTTAAATCTTTATCCTTGAATCTTTATACTTCCTTGCGATCTTGTGTCTTTACCCTCATGCTCATTGTCTCGAAAACTTGCTAACAATCTCCCTCAACATTTTCTTTGACATGATTACTAGTACAACATGAGTAATCTTGTCGATGATGTTTTTTTGAGGAAGTGCTTGTACATCAGAGATTGCGGAAGACTTGGAAACATGTACTTGAGCTTTCATCATGAATTTATCTTTGTCGATGGATCATGAGCATGAGGTCTTGAATCTTGACTCAGCTGGCATGAGGTTGTAACGCCGTCACTTATACCTGAAATCTGATGTAGTGATAAACAGCAGATATGGACGAATATGGCTTTGTCATTCGTCTTAAGTTCGGTTACATTAACCTCCGGTTTTGTGAGGACCATTTTACAGTATCACTACTGTACCTGTGATCAGGTAGATTCAATTTAGAAGAATCTCATTGACAGGGTTTCCAGCTTAAAGTGTTAGATCCTCTAACGCGATTGCATTAGTGATTGTGTCGTTGTGTGGTGTTAATTTTATGATTTCAAGTTTTAAATTTATATTTTGCCATCTTTACCAAAAACAACACTTTAACGGGCAGTGTACCCAGTCGATGGTAGTTTCGTGGTAAGTAGGGTGTCGATCACTAAGAGCGAGAAACACTTTCAATTTATTAATACTTTGGTTTTTCTAATCTAAGTTAGTCTAAGCTATGCTAAACCTATGTTAATCCTAAATCTAACGGATAAGGGGAGTTTTCAGTCTAAGAGACTGACACGGGTTTTGTGGTGACTAAAATCTACTTAAGATACTAAAACACACGCAAGCAAATTAACAGAAGATAAAAGAGCGGTCTAGCCAAATATAAAAAAACTTTATTAACCATTATTAATCCAATCAGAATGTTGGTTTGTTTATTTAGTGCAATGATTACTTATCTCGAGGCAGCATATCATTCTTAAGATTAAGGCGGTACTTCTTCCTTAAACCTAGACACATAGAATTCTATCACAATTAAACGCATCCGCATAAAGCATCCTTATTTGCTAATTATAATCTATCTTATGGATTAAAGCAACAGTGACCTTGTTAAACCCTAGCTCATGGAGACTTTACCCACTTACTGCTTAATGGCTCTTTATATACTAGTAGTCCACTGTCCGAGTCCTTCCCAATGGAATAAGAACTTACTCGTTGATACCAAGTTCACCTTATGGCTCAACTAAGCTCACTAAACTAAAGGCAAGGATTGGTTAATATTTTTGATCCTATGATTTTAGATATATAAATTACAATGTGGAGAGCTATCCCGGACTCTTAGCCTACGCCCAAACAACACCAAAGTTGCAGCGCATTAAATATGTAGGACTAGACCCAGTTGAATGATAGGTCGCATACAAAAGCACGTAAACAAGTATAAATTGATAAACATAAACAAGCAATCAACGATAAATTAAGCAATCGAGATAAAAAAAACCAAATATTTAGATCTTCATAATAGTGGCTAATGATACCAAGGTAAACTAGCCGAGTTAACAAACGATACCAAAAACTGAACGATTACAAAAGTATAGGAGATTACAAGTTGCTTCCTATGGAATTAATCATGTTTCAAGACCTCTTCTGCTCTTCTTCTCCTCTGAAAATCGACTTTTGTGGTTTAGGTATTGAAAATATGATTTAGCACACTTAAAACTTGTCTTTGAGTTTTCTATTTATAAGGTCTAGAAAAAGGTCGATACGGCGTATCGAAAGTCTTCTATATGGCGTATTGGGGATTTCTTGGAGTACGAATCACGCTCAATATTTTCCAAAATATTTTATTTCCATATAGCTTGAATACGGCGTATTGGACTTCCCTAGATACGGCATATTGGATCTTGTTTCCGTCGTGGTCTTTCGTGAAGTGAAGGCACATATGCGCCGTATCTTCCTTGATGGATACAGCGTATTGGTTGTCAGAACAATAATCTTTAAATATCTTTGTTTAAGCTCCAGAATGCGTGCCTTTTAGTTAACTTTTACCAAGTACTTCATAATTACTGCAATTCTCAAATACAAACGATTAAGTAACAATTCTTTGCAATAATGATACAAAATGGGTTAATTACATGGGATAAATGATGCTATAAAAGTGACGTTATTTGATGTAATCAATTAGATTCACTGTACTTGCTTGTTCCGATTACTGGAACATCTCAAAGCAGATAACACGGTAAGAGTGAATCAATTAGTTACTTTCTGACTGATTGAGTCGTCAATTCATATACTAGACCATTACCACTATCCAGTTGACACAAGCTTGATTCATATAGAATCTCGCAAGCCACCTACCGCATAGCTGTTTGATGTTGACTCTGGAAGAATTTCCATTCATCATTGTGAATACTAGAGAGTATCACTCTAAATGTTCTGGCAATTATCGCAAGGATAATGCGTAAGACTTTTTTATACCAAATGTTGTATAATGATGTACGACATTTTGTATATTGGAATTTTTGTCCTAGTGAGATTTTTGATGAATCTCGTTGGCTCTAGACTCTATAAGTGCACTTTTGTTATTTGGTGATCGGAGGCTGGAGCAAACTGCCACCTTTTCAATATCAATGATCTCGGAATGAGAAAGACAATAGAAACGTGATGATCTTTGTGAGAAATGAAACAAACTTCTTTTAAGAGAAGCATAAGTAGTTGGGATGGGTTATGCTTTGCATCACTAGGTCCATGATGACTTGACTTCAATATCAGAATCATCATTGCGATTATCGATAGATTATGCATTCACCCGGTTTCTGCCTAAGGTTGTATGGAGGGCTTCTTTCTTTTCACCCTTTATCCTTACAATTCTTTTTAATCATTCAACCCCTTTAATGTTAAACCAACGTGTCCTCATTATTACCTTGTTGGGTTTGTTCCGGTGATAACTCATGCCTTGGATAACATTCTTCCCGGTCTCACTTTACTCCTTTTTTTTAATCATTCCTAGGGCTTCTACTCTATCTAATGGAGTATTCCTGAGTAGATCCCTCTGGTTCTGGATGGATCATAGAACGAATATACCTAACCTTAACCACCTTATAACTCCTTGAGAGACAATAGTTGGTCGGTCTTTGGGTATTACTATAAAGATCCATAAAACCATTTGAAAAAAATCGATCAACGTGTTTAAGAAAATCATTTATGACACCTTAAGAGTTTTTAGAGTTACCAAAAAGCTCCCCCTACACATATGCACCACATTATGAAAGAGTTTTGCACATGTGAGGTTCGGGAACGCGCTTATAGATTGAAGATCGTATCCATATTAAGCTTATTAATCACATTTTAATCACTATTCTCCCCCTCAAAAATTGCATATGTGGTGACAATTTTTGAAATATTAGTGAATTAAAAAACAAGTTAATGTCCGGTAATTCACATGAACCTAACTAAGTCTTAGGAGAAGATAAGAGCATGCAGAATGAAACTTATTATTTTACTCCCCCTCAATAAAAGATTAGAGTGAAAACTTAGAGTGGGAGTTTGTTAAGCACACAATTTTGAAAGAATTTAAAATTTTCTTTTTGAAAATATCTTGAAAAATTGTGCTCGACAGGAAAATGATGTTATATTTATCTTATTAATTACCATTTCCTTGGTGCTTCTCTTGTGCATTCATAAACTTGGAATGTTTGTATGACAATGCGCAAGACCGAGAAGATGTGAACTTCCAGTTGTTTAGGATAAATGTACATAAATGAACATTTTCCTTTCTTTGAATATCGAGTCCTAAGCTGACATATACGTAGAAGTTGTAGAGAAAAAAAAGTGAAAAGACATGTTTTGAAAGCATTTGAAACTCTCGCTCGAACTTCATTTATACACCCGTGTCAATATTAATCAACATTTCTAGGTACGCAAATGTTATCGATTGTCAAGAGACATGTCGGAGAAGATTATTTTTGGTATATTTGAAATTTTTTGATTTTGTATTTTGCTTTTATAGGTTTTATATTTTTATATTTTTCTCTTTTGATAAATATATACAAAGAATTACTATGATTTTGCAAGACGTTCAAGTTCCTGAGAAGACAAGCTGCACATACCAAGGCGACGAACCAAATAGTTGAATCAATCCACTGGAAGAGCTTTGGTGATCCGTCTTGACAAAATACTGTTCAATCGTAACCTTTTCCACGTGTTCCTTTATAAAATGGTAATGGATAACGATGTGTTTTGTTCTTGAGTGTTGGACTGGGTTATAGGATATGGCTATGGCTAATTTCGAATCACAATCAATAGGAATCTTGTTGAAGTGAAAGCCATAGTCCGTTAACTGTGTCCGCATCTAAAGGACTTGGGGCATCAATCAAGCGGATAAAGATACATATTATGTCACCGTTGTTGATAAGCCGTACAGACTTGTTATCTTTGAGGTCCACTAACCAGGAGTTTTCACCTAAAAATGAGCTCACGCTGGAAGTAACTCTTAAAGGTGTCTGTATATCCCGCAAATCAGCATCTGAAAATCATTAGTTCTAAAACCCAGAATCCTTTCGTATACATAGACCAATATTAACGGTTCCTCAAAAGATAATGAAAAGATCCTTTAACCTCCTTGAGGTGCTTCTCGGGTGCATCGACTGCCTGGTACCGAGCACATAAACAAGTAGCGTGTACAATGTCTGGTCTACTTGACGTAAGATACATTAAGGCACCAATCATGGTACGATATTTCGTTGCATCGACTAAAGACCCATTTTAATCTAGGTCAAGATTGTCTTTGATCTCCATTGGAGTTCCAACGGGATCACAAGTTTCCATTCCATATTTTTTAAGGATTTTTAACACGTAGTTGGACTGGTTAAGAAGATGGCACCGGGGGGTTGATAACTTGTAAACCAAGAAAAACGTCATTTCCCTAACACGACATTTCAAACGTTCATTTCATGAGGTCAAAAAAATAGGTTGGGTATAAACTAGGGTTTGTAGAACCAAAATAATATCATCTACATAGACCTGTACCACTAAGATGTCATCGTAGAGTCGTCTTATAAACAACGTTGGATCAATGGTGCCTTTGAAGAAGTTATTTTGGAGGAGAAACATTGACAATTCATTGTACCATGCCCTTGGTGCTTGCTTTAACCTATATAGTGCCTTCTTTAACTTGTAAACATGGCTTGGATGATCATCATCGATGAAACCTTCAGGTTGACACACTTACACGTCTTCTTTTAACGACCATGCAAAAAGCATTTTTCACGTCCATTTGAAACACTATGAACAATTTTTGTGCAGCATATGCCAAAAATATCCTGATAGCTTCCATTCTAGCAACCGAAGCGAAGGATTCTTCTAAACTATTCCTCCTCTTAGTCGGTACCCTCTCACAACCAGATGAGTCTTGTTGCGGATGACCGTGTTCTCTTCATCATGCATGTTTTTGAATAACGATTTTAAAGTTAGGGGTTTTATGTTATCTGGAGCAGGAAATAACACCCATACATCAAGCCTTTTAAACTAAAGAAGCTCTTCTTGCATTGATTCAATCCATGCAGGGTCGGTCATAGTCTCTTTGACATTCTTTGGTTCCATAGTGCTCACCGCTAATGCATACATGCACATGTCACCATCTGATCGGAGTTGATTCCTTGTCAAAACTAGTCGTGAGGGTTCTCCTATCACTTATTCCAGAGGGTGATCCTTAGTCCACTGATATTCACGAGGGTATGGTTGCTTAAACGTATGTATGTTCGATGGATCCACATATTGATGATGATTCAGCAGCACTTGTGGATGGAGTAGCAAAAGGATTTACAAACTTATTTCCATCGAGCATAGCATTCAAACTATGTTGTTGTTGTGTCTCGAGCTCGTCAACATCCTGTGAAGTGCTTAGAAAATTTATAGCTTGAGAGGATGAATTTTTTGGTGTCGGTGCGGTGTCTGCTATTGTTGTAGATGTAGTTGGAGTCTAAAGAAGTTGAGGTGCTTGAGCAGCAGGAACAGTTCTTGGAGCAGCTGGCGGTTGACCACCAATGTAATCATCATACATAGCTTCGAATAGTAAATCCAAATCACGTTTAATTGGTTGTTAAGTTGTTATTGTTGACGGAGCATAAGTAAGATCGAGTCCTGAACTGATTTGTCCAGAAGTCGTGCTTTGAAGCCCGGGTTTTAAACTGCTTTGTTTAAAAGCCATAGTTGAAAGCTCATCAAATGTCACATTCATTGTCTCCATGATTTTCTTTGTCTGACGGTTGTAAACTATGTAAGCACAGGAATTAGCAGAATAACCAATAAAAAAGCCAATATCACCTTTTGTACCAATCTTCCCAATATTTTCCCGATCATTCTTGGGATAACAGAGAACCCCGAAGACGTAAAGAAAGGAGATATCCAGTTTTCTGTTGTTAATAAGCTCGTATGGTGTTTTGTCAAATCGACGGTGAATGATGGAGCGGCTTTGAGTGTAGCACACAGTAGCAATCGCTTCAGCCCATAAGAATAACGGTGCACGAGAAAAAATCAACATTGTTCTAGGAGCCTCCACTAGCGTGCGGTTTCTTCGTTCCACTACTCCGTTTTGTTGAGGGGTTCTGACAGAATATGCTTGGTGAGAGATGCCAACACCATTGAAGTATTCTTGAAGCACTTGATTCTTAAATTATGTGTTGTTGTCGGTTCTTACAATAATGACTAGAGCTTGCAGTAGAACTGTAATTTTCTTGAGAAATGTTTTAATCTCCTCGTGCCTAAATTTCTTTTCTAAACTTTAAAAGAAGCAAATGGGAAATAATCAAAAAAGTTTTCTCTGGCCTCCGCTTCAGAATTACTACATCTAACACCATCATCACAACGATATCCAGAATTCGAGCATTTAAGAAAGATAAGGGAAAGTCCTTCTGAATCCATCAATGAACTCACGATCATACCCAAAAAAGGGACCATCAACTATTAGATTAGGATCTTAGTTATCGCTTTTATTAGAAACCGACCACGGAGATGTGTGTATAAAAAAAAAACACTTGTGTCAAATCTTGACTATGTATAGTACAAAGGCAAGATTGTTTCTTAATATAATACAATGGCATTCCCCGTTTCTACTTTATGTTGTTTCCTATGTATACCGATTCATTTATCTTATATCCTATATCATATGTCTTCATCTTCCATCATCATGAATCATACCATACACTTACTATATCAATACTTTGTTTTAGAATTCATGATTTGCCATTACACCATTATTACAATGCTTAATTTCAAACTTTGAGCAATTTCAAAATAAGCATTACAATTATTTAGACTTTTGATATTATTCTTAATTATTTTGTCTCTATTTGATAGAATGCCTCCCAAAAGGACGTCAACATCTGAAGCACCGACCATGACTCAAGTTGCCATTAAGAAACTAATTGTTGACAGTGTCACTGCGGCTCTGGAAGCACAAGCTGCAACAATGGCAGGTACTAGTAATCCCAACAGGAACACCGGTCCTACTGGAACTCTTGTAGCAAAAACAGGAAACTACAAAGAATTCATAAGTTGTCAACCTTTCTACTTCAATGGTAACGGAAGGAGGCATGTTATGGCCTTATCTTTAGGTTTTTGAACGAACTGATCGTATTCTCTCGAAGCAAAATGTGCCAGGAAAACAAAGCATAACATTTGCCTACTGGTATACCCTACTGACTGATGCCTTGTCCTGGTGGAATGCAATAACGCCCAACCTATGGATTATAACAAGCCTATACAAATCACCTAACTGAGTTAAAAGGCTCTTGTACAAACAATATTGTTACCTCAAGGACTGAAGGTCAGAATAGATCTTGAATATGAACTTTACAATCTGACTTGTAAATGGAAAATGATACTCAAACCTTACTTTAGAAGAACCAAAAATTAGCAGTCCTATGCCCGAACATGGTACCAAACACCGAGAAACTCCTGGAAGCCTTCATCGGAGGGTTACCTAGAAGTATTGAAGGGAATTGATACTATCAAATTATATATACGTATAATACTAAAGTATAAGAAATTTACTAGAAATCCTTGAGGACAAAGATTAAAAGCAAAATCTACACAAAAATATTCATACGAAATACCGTGTAGAGATTCACCGGGTCGGTTTATACCCAAGAATCTGATTGTAAAACAACCGTTTTGTTTCGACAATGATTTGAATGGTTTCAAAGATTTTGAATTGATTATATATTTCTACAAATGAAAACACATAAAACATATAAGGGAAAGTAAACAACTAAACAATTAAGTAATTAAACACGAAAACTTGTAAAACTGGAAAAAAGAAAATTTGATAACAAGCCACTAAAAAATCAAATATAAACCCACAACTTCAAATTTAATTTTATAACACCTAAATGACAAAATAAAATTTCAAGGGAAAAGAATATAAATTTTTGCGACTTTTATATTTTATTTTAAGATTAAAAATGCGATTTAATCTTACTAAAAACTGATTAAAATACCACAAACCTTAACCTAAAAATTGTGGAAAATTTATGAGAAGTGGCTTAATTTGAAAGGAATCTAAGAAAATACTAACTGGAAAATAAGCTAAACCAATAAGAACAAAATAAGCAAATAAGCTCGTAAAGCTTAAACTAGAAATAAACCATAAACGAATTTTGAAAACAATATCAGACGGAAAAGACCCAAGAGCGAGATGGATTGTGTGTGTGTTTGTGAGACGTTAGGTGTGGAAGGCGTAGGTATCACAGGTTCAGAACATGATGCTTTAACTTTTTGCAAAAAAAAATTTATTTTTCAAAACTTTTTAAACAATCTTATAAAGCAGCTGAAAATAAACAACTTTTGTGAAAGCAACTTTTTTCAAAATCAAAAATAAGCTTTAAAACAGCCTATCAATCAGACAGAAATGACCGTATTTTTGGTTTATTTTTCAAATTCTTAGAAACTTATAAGCTAAATTAAGCTAAAGCCTAAACTGAATAAGCTACAACTATCCTACACTATTATAATAAGCAAGAGAGGACAAGAATTAAGCATAAACAACAAGCCATAAGCTTAAAAGACAGAAATAAGCACTTTGGTATAAACATTGTTTGCCAAATGGCCAAGTAGGTACTTTTGAGCTTATTTTAAAGCTAGTAATCAGAACCTTATGACTTGGTGGCCTTTACCATCTTAAAGCTTGACCTATAAGCTTTCTAAATCAACTTTTAAAAAGTGTTTTGAAATCTATTTAAGCTAAGAAAAGTCTAAATGAAAAAGCTATTTTAACTGTTTGCACTAAGTTTTTGATTTTTATGAAAAGACAAAATAAGCTTAAGCTTGACCCTAATAAGCTATAAAAACTAACAATTAACCTAATGAGCAAATGAAAGCAAAAAATAAGCTCAAACTACAACTATAAGCTGAAAGACAGAATTAAGCACTTTTGTAAAACTATTTTCAAAAACAGACAAACAAGCAACTTTGAGCTTAATTTTCAGCAAACAAACAGATCCTTATGGCAATAAGACTTATACCACTAGAAAGTCTGTCCTCCAAACTACTTAAAACAGCTTTTGAAAAGTATTTTGAAATTTAACAAAGCTATGAAAAGTTCAATTGAAAAGCTGCATCAGACAGTTTACACTATTTTTTTTGTTTTTAAAGTTGTTATGAAAAGACAAAATGCTAAATTGCAGACCTAATTCAAATAGCTAAATAAGCTAATTACTACAAATTAAGCCCTAATCTATCAAATTTGACCTATAATCTATTTGTGCACTAAAAATTAAAAGCTAATTCTAACTTTAACTAACTGAATTTTAAAGATGAAATTGGCATTTTGCCTGTTTTGGCTTGCTGATGCATTTGACCAAAAACACTAAACCATTAAATGCAGACTTAAGAACTTGGTTTCTACAATTTTTAAACACTTAAACATAAACAACATAACCTATAAAAACAGCTAGAACAATTTTGAACTTAAAATGCATATAAAGCTGAACTTGTGTTCACAGATTCAGACAACTACTCACAAACTTGATTAAAGCGTAATCTAACCTAACAACAACCTTAAAACCTATCCTTATAAACTTAAATATGAAATGTAAATACAATTTAAAGAATTAAAAGGGTCTTGGCAGTACTAAATTAAGTTAGTACTGCCTTGATC
The DNA here is from genome assembly GCA_026074375.1 of Tanacetum coccineum. Taxonomy (NCBI): domain Eukaryota; kingdom Viridiplantae; phylum Streptophyta; class Magnoliopsida; order Asterales; family Asteraceae; genus Tanacetum; species Tanacetum coccineum. The sequence goes on along the minus strand of BQNB010078672.1, from coordinate 522 downwards.
CAAACATTCCTTTAAATTGCTCAAGTTTATATTTAGCTTATAAATCTTAGATTTTAAGCACAAATTATCACTACCAGATATTAGATAGCTTATAACAAACCTAATAAGCAAATTCAATCAATCTAATAAGATGGAACTATAAGCTAACATGTAAATGCTATTATTTTTGATTTTTTACCGAATTTTAACAAAATACTTGTAAACTGAAATTTAAACTAACAATTAAACTAATTAAACATCAAACAACTATATTAAGCAGACTTAAACTAAACTAAACAACAAAAAGCTAATATTAAGCTGATTAAGCTAAAATGCAAAGATTAACTAGATTATATGATGAAAGCAGATTAATAGAGAGAGGAAAAGAGATGAGTACCTCTACCTCAGCTAAACAGAGGTAAATGCTCAACTTAGAGCTTATATGAGCAGCTTAAGCTTATAGCTTTAAGCTTAATCAATTTTCCTAATCTAATCCTAACTCCTGACCATCAGGAACTATAACCACTTGAATACTCAAAGCAG
>BQNB010078671.1:0-30478 GCA_026074375.1 Tanacetum coccineum | reverse complement strand
AAACTTTCATCTACGACATCCATACCAACTTATCCTACATCTGATAGTTGGTGTCAGGTTACTGTTCCTATTTTACCCTCCGATGACTCAACTACAAGAACAAATGACACTCCATTAGAACCGTTCACTTCACCCGCCACAGTCCATCCCAGTGACACAAGCTCCTCATCACAAAGTAATCTTGTCTCCTCGCCCTTAACCCATCCACCTAAAATTGTCACCAATGATTCCTCATCTGATCAAACACATTCACAAACCTCTACTACTCATCTCAGATCCATCGTGACATGTTCCCAAAATAACATTTTCAGGCCGAATCCAAAATATGCAAATCCTACTACTGTCCAACAATGTCCTACTGAGCCTAACACCATTACTCAAGCACTCACTGATCCTTTATGGAAACAGGCCATGCTTGATGAAATTAAGGCGCTTCATCACCTTTGTACATGGGAACTTGTTCCAGCTAACTCGGGACAAAATGTTGTCAAATGCAAATGGGTTTTTCGCATTAAATATAAACCTGATGGTACGGTGGAACGTTATCGTGCTCGTTTGGTTGGAAAAGGGTTTCAACAACGTATGGTGTTGACTATACAGAACTGGCAGGGGCGAGCCTCGTATTATCAAAACATAGTGCGTTGAGGCCCCAATATTTCATACTTACACGCTTGCACGTTAATCGGCCTACTGGTTAACTACTCGATAATCCTATTTTGAGAGTCCGAGTTCTGCGAACTCGTCTCTTTCTTCTTCACACTACAACAACCCACAGTTGTAACATCTTTGAGTAATGCACATAAAAGCACCTGTAAAATTCAAAGAATCAAGTCTTGAAAGTTCCATACCGTTAAGCCAATCACGTAGTGTTCTCGGAGACATAAACTCATAAACAGACATCTCCACCAGTCCGAAGAACATCTATATTATCCAGCCGAAAGAATACTTGTTCTTGTACCTCTAATATATATAAATTATAAGAGAATAATAAATAGCAATAAAACGAAATAAATAGAAAGCATTGTTAATTTAAGGCTGAGTCGTACATGAGATAAATGAAGAGCTGCTTAAACCTGTGGCAAATTTCAGACATTTGTTAAAACAAACGGACCATTTCTTGTACTTTGACTTTTAAAGTCAACAGACTTTGTAACTTCAAAAACTTATGACGGTTTTCTCAAGAAATTTAACACCAGTCTATATTTACCTCTTTTGTCTGCTTAAATGTTTGAATATATCAACAAAATATACCATAGCACTTAATATTTTCTGGAAAGTGTAAAGTCTGAAAAGTAGTCACTTGACCTCAGAAAGTCAAATGTTTACCAATAAACATACTGTGAACATCTTCACTATAAAGTTATTTTGTTTCACATTTCTTATCCATGTCCTGGTTGTTATTTACTCATTTGTAGAACAAGTCCGACGATTATTATAAAAGATAACAACTGTGATAACAAGCCGTGCTGAACTCAAATTTCAGAGAAGTGAGTCCCGGCCCAAGTGGTAGTGTGTCATCATTCAACACAAGTGGCATGAAATGTTCAAAAACTAGGTGTTAGCGAGACAAAACATGGATCTAGGGGTTTAACCACAGTATGCACTAATATTACATAAAAGACCAAAAAATTAATACTATTTCTATTACTTCATTACACAAAAACTACAAGGAAGACAAACATTTCATGTGCATACACTGATCCCCTTCTAGATCCACCCGTGATGGGACGAGTCCGAAGATTATATCAAACGACAGCAACTTCAAGAGCTAGCCATTCTAAACTCGAATTTCAGAGAAGAGAGTCTCGACCCAAGTGGCAGTGTCTCACCATTTAACACAAGTGTCATGAAACATCCAAAAACCGGAGGTTGACAACCCCATGTCTATAAACGTCACTCTTGTCTGTTAACTTATGGGTCAATAAGTGTTCTGGATCAAGGTAACCCTGTCAGATATGAAATTCATTAAAAGAATGACGTTGAGCAAACTAAACAAGTAAGCGAGATTTTTATTTAGCAAACATTTGACTCTTTATATAAGGCTGTCTTGACTCCCTACCAGAATTTACCCATTTTGACCCATTACCTAAGCCTCCTATTTTGTCACCTCTTCTAGCTACCTTCTGTCCTGAGTCAAGGAAAGCAACCACGTCGGTCAATACACCAAGGTTCCTCAGATAGAAAGTAAGATGGAAAAAGACTTACGGGTGTTCCTCTAACAACAGTGGAAACATAGTTAGGACCGACTCAAGCTAGTCCTAGTTCATACACAGTGAAGCGAATTTTGCGGTTAGATATTCCTGTTGATTCTTTCCCTAATGTAAGCTTTCAAGAAGATGCAATAGATATACATGTTTATTTGAAGGATTTATCACATAATGGTCAAACATACCTTTTCATTTTTCTCGTACTCACGTTTTAGTCATTACACTTTCTTTTAACAACATCTTATTCATTAAGATGACATATTCATTTTGGATTATAGTTTAACGTTGTTGGCCAGCTTCTGGGGATAATAGGCAATTAGCGTGTAATGTAAAAATTGTACTAACTTGATACAAGTGCTTTAAGTCCATTGTATCTCTAATCGCGAGACCAACGAGGTTTGGAAGCTTTGATCTGTCAGTTAGCTGAGGCATTGCCTGTTTGTCAAATGCGTTGTTGAATATTAGACATGGTACATTGCAACATGGTTTGTGAATAGTTAAGATGACCATAGAATTTATCGCCAACTATAGTGAGATGTTTATACACATGAGTACTTAGAAATAATAGATGGACACTTGGTAAAGTTATTTAATGTTCCTTAAGCAATGATTAGTAACTAGGAAAAATTTGCAAATTTCCGATAATGAAAGAATTGAAGCTTTTTGTTCCTCAAGCAGATTTGAGGATTAGTTTGAAGTTAATTTGTGGATGGTGGTCTGGTTTTTGAGCATTAAACATTACACAAATTGTCTTTTGCATTTAGATTATGAACTATGATTGCTAACACTTTTTTTCTTTTGTAGCCGCCGACTGTAACGATTAAGGCAAAAATTGATGTTGTTAAGGAGATACGTGAAGCTCTCACTCCTACCCAATTTGAAATATTCGAGAAAACATGTTTTGGACATTGGCTCAACGTTGGCCTAAAAAAGAATAGCCAACTTTTGATTCATACGGTACTTGCTTGTATGGTCGAAGGCAAAGAAAATGAGCTCTCATTTTTCATATTAGGTAAACAAATTCACTTTAGACGCCAAGAGTTTTGTTTGGTAACCGGTTTACGTTTTGGTTGCAATATGTATATGAAAAAGTGGGTGAAGAACTTGACTGACAACCCATTTAGGAATAGGATTTTCCCTCATATTGAAGCAAACGTTTCGGTTAAATTAGGCGATGTTATTGATATTTTTGATAAGATGCGTAAGCGTACGCTTGTTTTGGAAGACAATGATGCAGTTAGGATATGTCTTTTGGTGTTGTTACAACAAGGATTCTTGGGCCACCAATTGTCACACAATGTTTCTGATGATATGTTGAAGTTGGTTGAGCATTTATCAAATTGTTGGAATATTTTTCCATGGGGGTCGTATATTTGGCAATATACATATTCGCAGCTTAGAGATGCTTTAGCTAGACGCAAGTTGCTTCATGATGCCAAGCGCGATAAAGGGGAAAAAATCCAATACACGATGACGGGATTTGTTTGGGCTTTTATGGTAATTTTTACTAGGTTTATTTGTTATACATGTTTTATTTTGTTTTTTATGTTGTTTTTACTATTTTATAGATATGGATATTGGAGGCCATCCCAGCTACACATCGTTATGTCCACAAACAGCCGACGGAGAAAATTCCGAGGGCTTTGGCTTGGGAGTCGACACAACCGTTTACTTGGTCGAGATGTTGTACTTTGTTCGTTGGTGATCAGTTAGCCCCACCATTGGAAACCCTTACACCTACTAAACCCGAGAGCGAGACTGATTGGTGGAAGGCCTCTTTGGAGTATTTTGAAGGTAAACATGTTCAAAGTGAGATAGTAAGTGAGCAACTCGACATTGAAAAAGACGGCATAAGTGAGAAGAAAAGGAAGAGAGGTTCATCAGAATCATCATTGCAAGACCCTACGTATGACCAGTTGATGACGACAGTTACTAAATTGGAGGGCACTGTTGCTACTCTCACTGAGACCGTTTCGACTTTACATGGTACTATTGGTACTTTAGAGTCTCGATTGCTTGCGTTGGAGGTATGTTATTTGTAAAGCCTAGTTCATTAGTAATATATTATTTTCTTATTGAAATTTTTTTACATTGAAGTCTTAACAGAAAACAAATGATAATTGAATTTTAGAGCCTGTGATATATATGTTTTGTTGATGGAGGATTTATGTTGAAATGTTTTGTTGAAAATATATGTTTTTATTAATAATTGGTTATTTTATGATTTGTAGGGCGATGCACGTGTTAGTACTCTCACTCAGACCGTGTCTAGTTTACAGTGTACTATTAATACTTTAGAGTCTCGATTGCTTGCATTGGAGGTATTTTATTTGTATATGATTTTGATTATTTAGTTTGAACGTCTTGCTTTTAAGTTTGATATTAATTTTTTTTGGTTATTATATGATTTGTAGGGTGATGAACGTGACTTTGGAGTCGTGTCGGATGGAGACATAGCACCTTACATGTCACCGGGACTGTCATACACATCACCGGCATCGACTGCACAGAAATCTCTCCCGTTGGCTCATCGACGTAAATTACGTGTCAGACGCACTCCATTGAAGCTTAAGTCACCAATGAGATGTTATTCACGTAAGATACGTTGCACCATACCACCACCAGCATCCACTACCATGGCCCATGTTTCGACCATTTCGGTACCCATGACGACTACGAAGGTATATATCACTAAACAATTTGTTTAATTGTTGACTGAATTTAAGATATAATGATGGTCTTTAACTTGTATTTTATTGTTTTCTTATATAACGAAAGGTGTTGAAAGATACCAAAGATGCGGCCAAAGATGTTGCCAAAGATGCGGCCAAAGATATACATATAGATGCTTCAGATTCAGCAGCCCTCAAATCTTTTTGCAAAGAAGATGAATTGCAATTTATAGGATTGGAGAAAGGTGACAAGCCAGACTACGCTTTGCCAGATTTGAGTAAGATTAAGAGGAAAAAATATCCCATTTATAGTATGTTTGAGAAGAAGAAGACAGATTGTTACCTTGATTGTCTTCCTAAAGGACTCATATGTGAACCTAGCTTTTGGGATGTTCTTTACCCGGGAGGCGAAAAGGCTGAGTACCTAGAAGAAGGGAAGCTTGATGGATTGGTAAGTATACTTTTCGATTCTTGAAAAGCATTTACAATAGTATCTACAAGTGTTCATTATTGTATTATTTCAACAGCACATCAATGCCTTTATCGAGCTTATGATGAGAAAGAGGCCTCATAATGCACAGTGGACTCTTGGGCTTAGCGAGCTAGTGGCGTTTCATATTGATAGCGGTATGAGATTGAGTATGGTATCGGTTGTGGATGCGCTTCGAGCAACCATAGATGGAACAAATCCGAGGTATCCATCATGGCACAAAATCTCACAAGTAAGTTATTTTTAAACTGAATTTTTAGCAGTTTTAGTTCTTTTAGGCAGATTTTAGCTGAATTTTTTATTTTTAAACTTTTTTGAGCAGATATTAGCTAACTTAAGCAGTAAAACAGATTTGAGCAGATGTAAGAATTTTTTAAGCAGTTAAGCAGATTTGAGCAGATTTGAGCAGTTTTAAGCATAGTTTTGAGCAGTTTTTTTTCCCTTTTTAAGTGTTTCCCTTTAATATATGTATTGTTTTTTGCAGGTTTTTTTCCCAATCAATCTCGGTAACAAGCATTGGGTTGCTGCAGCATGGAACCTTGATGACTATGTTTTGATGGTTTATGACAGTCTTGAGAGTCCTGAAAATGGCGAAAAAATTGTAGACTTATTGAAGATATGGAAAGATTTCATAAAAAAAGACTTGGAAAACATGAATTGGTTTGAAAATACAAAGCGTGATCCGAAATGCTTTAAGATCTCGCTAAGATATATGAGCGACGTGCCGAAACAAAGTTTTGTGTATGGTACACTAGATTGTGGTGTCATGACATGTAAGTTTCTTGAGATGCTTACGAAGGGAAAAAATATCGACATTAAAAGTTTTGGTGATAATGTGGGATTGAAATGTCAAGAGTATAGAGCTAAAATGGCGTTAATGTTGTATGAAACTAGGTGCGAGCGAGCTGTGTAGAACCATTTCTTGATGTTTTTGTATTTTTAAATGTTTAATAGAAATGAAATTACGATTCTTTTGTGATGAAATTAATGACTAAATCGAGAACGTTCTTTTGATGTTTATAACACTTTCACACTTGATGTTGCGAAAAAAACTTAAACCATAGTTCAAGTTAACACTAATAAGAAATAACATAGTTTAATACAATACAAGTACAACACTAATAAGAAAAAACTAGTTTAATAAACAATACAAGACAAACACTAATAAGAAAAAACATAGTTCAATAAACAATACAACACGATAACCACACAATTAGACATATTTCAACATCCCAATAGAGATTCCCTTGATGTGCAGCACCAGAGGGACCTGATTCACAGCTGATGTATCCTGTGGAAAACCTAGTAACTAAGTGTTTTCCTCAAAAGGTAATGTTAAGATAGGGGGGATGTGGCCATCGAGGCTTGAGTTTAGGTGGGAAAAAACCCTGAAACATTACGAAGTATCAAAACCGTCGAGCGAGACGCTAATGAACAGACCTTTCTCATAAACCTCGTCATTAAGGACTTTGTAATGCATTGTACCAGAATCATACCCGAAAGGATCTTTAGAGGTTACTTTTAAAGTCACCCAAACATATTCGGAGGTACAAGACTTGATTACTGTCCACAACGTTTTCAAGTTTTCCCCATTCTTGATAAAGGTTATCATATCGCCAAAACAATACCCAAGTTGCGATACACCAGTTCAAAATGAGCGCCACTCGCGATGTTGAATTAAGTGGCCGCGGGCGGGGGGGAGGGGGGGGGGGGGAGCATCCCCACATGATCCGTATACTCTGGGGGGGATGGAAATTGGGGGGGGGGGGGTTGGGGAGGGGGGGGGGGTGGTTTTGGGGGGTGGGGGGGGGGGGGGTGACTCTCCCATAACCTTATCGCCCCCCCTCAATCACCTACCATCCCACTTACACCGCACTAAAACCACTCCATTCAGTCGCTACCGCCCGACTCCGCCCACCGTCTCCTCTCGCCAACACTCCTACTCACACCCCAAATGGACTATCGCAGAAAATCCAATTCCGCTGACTAGAGCTACTTAAGTCGCCCACTCCAATCAATCCTATATCTACTCCACCAACTTCAACTCGGCTTATACCTATACACAACGAACCCCGCAAACAAAACAAACAACACGACAATACAAATCGAAATAAGCCTCCCAACAGGCTCCACCCCCTACGCTCATACTCATCCCTCCAAATACCGAACGATCAATATCATCCTCCATAACAAATAGTGTCCGCTTTTCTCCTCCTGTAGAAAAATAAGCTCTCTCAGATCCTGGGGCTCACATCACTAATCCTCAATTCGCACCTCACACCCCTCGATACCCCAAATAACTCCCATACCCCACCTACGACACAAGTCCCCTACGTAAGCACATCCCCCAATCTCCGCTTCGGTGGACGTAAACTCCCCCCCGACAGACAATAAGCTAACAACTTCTATTACTCCACTAATAATCAGCATCCCTCCTTCAGCCCTAACCTCACTGTCCATGCCACCCTAGCCCCCCCCCCATGTCAAGGACTCTCTACTTAAGCTACTAATACTTATCAACTCCCACCATCACTAAACTCCAGATAGCCTTCAGCTGCTAGATTACAGAACCGCAGCTGAGACCACGTGCCACGCTATAATGAACACCTCACTCGCAGTCCCTCAGTTATTTTTCCTAACGTACTCTTGTTCAACATTTCACCGTTTATGACCACCTTCCCTAATCTCTGATGTTTTACGGAGTTGCGCCAATTGAAGAATACCAGCAGGACCGGGTATTATCCTAACCGCATTCTCATCACCAAAATGGTGAGTGTTTTGTTGAGACATTTTGTTAATTAAAATGGTATTGAAGAGAGTATAAATGTGGAGTTGTATGCATCAGTTAAGGGGTATATATAAGTTAGAAAAATATCTATCTTATCTTGCAAAAAATCTGGCAAAAATCTTATCTCGCAAATAATGAAATTTCGCAAATATCTTATCTCTGAATAAAGTTGTACTTTGTGGCAGGTGTAATCTAGCAAAAATCTTATCTCGCAAAAAATAAAATTTCGCAAATATCTTATCTCTGAATAAAGTTGTACTTTATGGCAGGTGTAATCTAGCAAAAATCTTATCTCGCAAAAAATAAAATTTCGCAAATATCTTATCTCTGAATAAAGTTGTACTTTGTGGCAGGTGTAATCTAGCAAAAATCTTATCTTTGAAATAAAATATAAGAGTATGCCACCTATTTCCTAAACATTCATTATGGATTTACCCAAGCTTTACTGTATCCGAGAGTCTGGTTACATGATTCGTGTGATAAGTATAGTATATATCTCTATAGTGCAAATTTTCACCAACCAAGATACCGTAAGTAATTAATCTCTTAGGAAAGTAATAATACAAACGGGTCGTAAATTCCTCGAAGAAGCGTGGAATTGAGATTTGGTGATAATTCGGATTCGAGTCAAGAATGGATAAAAGATTTTTGGATTTTTGAATTATACTAAATACGACGAATATATAGAACAATTAAATACTATAGAAACGATTAAAGAAACTAAAATCAATTAACTAGCACGAAAAATTAACAAATGTGAATTAAAAACATGAGCTAAAATGAGAATTTAAAATCTAAAGCACCTACTTTTAAACAAATTTTATTTCCCTAAAAATCACAAATTTAAAAAGAAAATTTTAGGAAAAAGAATTAGAATTTTTTAACTATTTTTGAATTTTTTATGAATTTCTAAAGAAAAATGAATTAACTAAAAATAAACTTTTTCTAAAAATTAACACTAAAATTCTACTTTTATTTTTCAAAAATACTAGAATTAAAAAGAAAATTATCTCAAAAAGAATTAAAAAATTTCAACTATTTTTCTATTTTCTATGATTTATTTAAGAAAAAGAAATTACTAAAAATCTATTTTAATTCCTAGAAAATACAAATTTAATTGGAAAAATAAAGAAAAATGCTTTTTAACTACTAAAAAGGTGCAGAAATCTAAAGGTACAAAAATGCCCAAATTTTATAAACTAATTGAACCCTAATTTTACTTATTAAAGTATAAACCCTAATTCTATAAAAACTAATTTCAAAAATATTAAATCTATTTTATTTTTTCCAAAAGACAGGGTAGAAAGTGAAATAAAAGAAAGTAAAGGGTAGGCGGGGTAACTGTTTAGATTTTACACTATAGTGAAAACGGGTAACCCTAAACTATCTAAAAAAAAACCAAACAAACCCTACGATTTGGCTTATTTTGGCTTATCTAAAAAGTGAAAATAAGCAAAAACTTAAAACTACAAAGTTGTTAATGAGCTTATACTCTACAACTTTAACAAAGACACTAACTACTTTTATCCACTAGATAAGCTAGAAATTAAGCATTTTGTTCTGCAAAACAGTAACTAAGGCTTAACTTGGTTTTCTAGACTTTAGCTTATTCCTAGCTTAATACTAAATGAAAGTTAAAAACAAAAGAAGCTTTATGAAGCTTAAGATGTATACTAGGGATGTCTAAAAAGGAATAAGCTACAAGTGAACAAAAATAACAAGAAATTTGCTATTAAAAAGTGCAATTTTGAACTTAAAACTGTTTCTAAGCAAATTCTAATAAGCTAATAAGCTGAAAACTAAATCCTAAAAGCTTAAACTTTGAAAATAAGCTATACTATAAACCTTGAATGAATCTAGATAAAATGATTTTGAAAATTACAACAAGAAAATAGGAAATCAAAAGAAATAAGCTAGAAGTCACATTTGCTGCTATACTACTTTTGAAAGGAACTAAAAGCTAATCAACAGCTTATTAATGAAAGTTAAAAGTTGATTTTTAAAAAACTAGTGGAGTACTCCTTTTAAATGGCTTAAAAGCAAGATCTAATTTATCCTAATTATAAAAGCTAAAAGGCCAACTAAAATTGAATAGCAACAACAGCAGTAACTGTTGTTGCTGATGCAATTGACCAAAAACCTTAAGTGCAAGGCAAATTTCTTAACTAAAATCTCATACACTCACTCACTTAGTGTTACTAAGCTTGCATTATCCCAAATTTAAACCCTAGAATACTTTTGAACCACTTAACACTAAATTCACTTGAGCTAAAAACTGCCCTGGTGTTGGCTAAGGTTCTTTAGAACTTAAAACTTTGAAAAACTACAAACTAATTTTCAAATGCTGTTTAAAACTTTATAAAATCACTCAACACAACTGATTTATGTAACTTTACCAACTAACTTTGACTTAAAAAGTCATTTACACCTAAATCCAAACACTCCTTAAGAAATTCTGTCTAAACTAAATTGTACTCAAGAATCTATTTTAAAGCTTAAAGCTGTTTAAAAAACCTTTTACTCTACTCAACTAAAACTTACCTAATAAAGTATTTTTAACAATAAACACTACAGCTTATAATAGAAATAATGCTACTTTATATCAGCTAGCCTCTTTCCTACTTACTATGACAGAATTGAAAAGAATTAAAACTAAATGGATTTTAACTAAAACAGCTTAAGGCATTTGAGTATCTAAACTAACTAAACTATTTGAACAGGATTCAGCACAAGAAAAAACAAAGGTATTGAAATAAGCTAAATGAATAAGCTGACATGAAATTAAGAATATGAAACCTGAGATTTATGTAGTCTCAGAACCAAGCCACTCTTGTTGAGTGAGTGGCTTAAAAACATATACCTAATGTGGCCACTGCCTCTAAACGCTTTAGATGCTTTAAAATGCTCAATAAGCTAATAATGTAAGACTTATTACTCCATAAGCTTCCAACATTTGATCAATTTGAACTAAAAATGATAATTGTTCGAACAATAAGAGACAAATTCAGTTTATAGAAAGCTTATAACAAGAATTGAACAACTTTTGAACATTAGAAAATGTAATAAGGTAAAAACAGCTTATTACAAGCTTATTAACTAATACTAGCTTATTACATGAAAATTTGAAAATGAAATCAACTCAAATAGCTTTATTGCTTATTAATGGGGAAAAAAAAAAAAAAAAAAATGAGTATACGTGGAAGAAACAAGTGTAATTACCAACTGAATTTAAAAGTTTGAGCTTAATTTTGAAAACGATGATAGTAAACAAAAGCTTAAAAATGAAAAATTTACAAGAAAACAGAAAATTAAACTCACTAAAAATTAACTAACTCTAGCTTGCATGCTTGGACTTCTATTATAGAGAGTGATGACAAGAGTGATGAAGGAACTCAATTAATCCTAGCCATTTGGATCTGAAATTCATTGAAATTTAAAGTCCGTTGATCTTGATTGTGAGGTTGTTTGTGACCAACTTAGGGATTGCTACGTCATAGAAGTGCACGTGGAAGGTGGTGTAAAACGAGTGGTGAAGTGGGGAGGAACGGGAAAAGGAGAGAAAGGGTTTTGGGTTTGTTTCGATTTGGGCGGGAAAGTTGGTTAGGGGCGGTTATAAGAATTAACCCGCGCCCTTGTGTTTGAAACTTTGAATAAATGGCAACTTCAGTCCCTGTGTTTCATTCTTCATAGATGTAGTGTTAAAAGAAGTTTTAAAGTTTGCACTTCTGGCCCTTGAACTTTTCTATCTCCTTTTTCCTTTTAATAACCAACTTTCTCACTTTGTCAATTTTGGTCCTTTGACTTCAAAATATCCAAAAGAGCCCTTAAACTTTGCAAACTTGTCACTATTGGTCCTTGGCACTTCAATTTTGGGTCTTCATTGACTTGTGTCGGGCTGATCCGGCTTTTGAGATTGGCTTTCATTCTTCACTCTTGTCTTGTCTTTTTTGTTTCTTTGTCGGTTTTAACCGTTTTTGCTCACTTTTGTCTTTGTCATATCAAATCCTGCACAATAGACACAAAAGCACACAAATTTCTATCCTTTTGGCATTATTGGCTTTATTTGGCAAATCCCTGGTATTAAGATATACAATTTAAGCATTTATCAAAATACCCCATACTAAAGGATTAGCCTGTGTCCCTCACGCAATTTTATCAAGTGTACAACGTTTGTAAACTAACAAGTTTCTAAAATGCCCTTGTTTTCACCTTTTATGAATCCCCTTTTTAAACATCTTAAGCTTTTTTTCAACATTTAATCTCATGGAAAACACATTAATGGCAATCATTGCAATTTTGCAACTTTTAGGCTCATCGAAATAGGCTACTCCCGATTAATAGAGCACAAAAGAGGAAAATTCGTCTTCCCTGACTTTTCACTAGACTAAACAAAGCTATTAAACAAGATCATTGTCAATATAAGTCCAAATGGTTAAGCTCTTATACTTACATACTTGTGAACTTTTCACTCCCCAAGAATAACTTAATGATTAAAGATATGTGTGCACTCTTTTCAACTCAACCATAGATCAATTTATCTTTATAGTTGAAATCCATCTAAGCTTTACACTCAAGCCTTGTGAGCTTAAATGTTAATAACATAGATAAACCTCATCTCAAAGCTAAAAGAGATTAGGAAACAAAACTTATAAATTGATTTTAAGAAAATGAAATTTTAACCATTCTTTTATTTTCCATATACTTATAATTTATTTTTTTTGCAATAGGAATGTTGTTCTTAGTTCGAACCCCTCTTCGTCCTTTCCTCCCAAATAGGATAGCGCATCAACAACTGGTGTCTTAGTTCGAACCCACCACTCACGCAGCTAACGGTTTTCTGGGTTATCGCGACAACACATTTTTTCCCTACAAAGCTAGAATCCAAAGTCCCTTAGTTGCAATCATCACTAGGCCGCGCTCCCTCATGATGAATGCCTAACGAATCTTGGATTCCACGTACATAGTCTTAATCCTTAGTTGCGCCCCACCTAATAACCATCCGATTCTCACTCTCAACATGGATAATACGCCAACGATTAAAACTATTATATAGCTTTTAATTATTCTATTTTGGCGAAAGCATCATTGGCACGAAAAAATAATTGCTTTTGCATTAGAATGCTTCATTGGCATTCTTTTCATATATATTTTTGATGAATTGGAAAAATTCACTTTAAGAAAATCAACTTAATAAATTCTTGAAACCAAAAATCTTACTTACATAATAAATTCATTACATTCCAAAATGTAAGACTTTTTCTAAAGACATTGGTTGACTTAATTAAATTAAAAAGAGCACGTATGATTAGGTGTATTAAGAGCTTGTGGGAGTAAAAAGACACAAATCATTCATATAAGCTTTAGGTTTTCCAAATAAACCTTGCTTAAGCAAATACACTTATATTTAACTACATCATCTCTTGTTCTTCACATTTTTAAAATCCAATGCAATAGGATTTGTGAAAGCTTGGCCCCACAAAAGGTAGGTTAAAGAACTAGCTAGGGCACAAAAAAAATAAAAAAAAATTTTTTTATTTTCACCCGGTCAAGTCAAAATTAACTCCTATTTCTCACCAAGGGATTACCAAAAAGTGGTGTTCTTCCCCAAACTAAGCTTCTATTTAAGCTTCTCTTGTAAGCAAAAATTTAAAAATTTTCCACTTTTTTCACAAAAAGGTAATTCAAAAAGGTTCAAACAAGGTTGCGTGAAATGCAAGTCAATATCGAAGATATCCTTCCCCAAACTAAAATGAAACATTGTCCTCAATGTTTGAAAAATAAGGGTCAAAAGGAATCTAAACAAAAATTCTAAGGTCATGCCAAAAGAATAGATGTTAGTTCGATAAAGACAAGGATAAGAGATTTCCCACTTTATGAAGAGAAAATTGGAGACCATCAATGGAAATTGTGGGCATTGCTTTGTTCTTCCACAATATTGAACCATGAATCTTCCAAAATCCGGAAAACCTAGACAAACAAGCACAAACAACCAACAAGAACGAAAGAGAACAAGCTTCCTCTCATTATTTTCATTGTTAGCTCAAAAACAACTTTAAACGGCTTAGTTTTTGTTCACCGAGTACAAGCTATACTCGACCCCGAATTGATTTGTCCTTGGGGGAGCAAAATGGAAATGAAAGTGTCATGGAGTGTAAAAATGGGGATGAAGAACACCCGTTAAACGGATATTTCCCCAAACTAAAGATGAATGATGGATGAAGGGTGGGTCGGGTGGGATAAAAGTATCAAGAGTTAAAGAACTCTTCCTTTCAAGCTCATCATCAAAAATACCCGGTTTAAAAACTTTATCTTCACTCCCCGTGGAGTAAGATGCGGGTAAAACCTCGGGATAGGTGACAAATGGTAAAAATGTTCGTATTGTGAAAACGTTTAAATCATTGTTTTCTCCATTATTAAGCAAAACATCATTTTCACCTCCTCCCGGGTCAAAGGTTTCATCATCATTAAGCACATCAAAATCATTCGTCACGGCCGCTACGGGCTCAAAATCAAAACAACTCTTAACAACCGGTGATTCCGGATTATCAAAACTATCAAGGTTATATGACTCATTTTCGGGAAGGGGAGGAGAATCATTGATAAGCAATTCTTTAAGAAAACGAAAATCCCCTTCCGAGTCATAATCGTCGCTCTCAATGCCCGGTGGCATCGAGTCATCGGAAGTAAGAAATAAATCGATCTCCTCCATAAGAGAGTCACTATCCTCAACGGGGATAGGAGAATAAGAGAGAGACTCGATAATTGTATCAACATTTTCAGAATTATGTTCTTCCGGAAGTCGAGGAAAAGAAAATTCATCAAAAATAGAATCGGTAACATTGTAGAATCATATCGGAGAATCACGATTTAGTAGAGATCAAAAAGAGTCAGATTCGGTATTAAAGCACGGTTCATCAATTCCCAGGTGTAATAAGAATATTTCGCTAAAAATCCTTGTAGAAAGAAGATTACTTTCATTTGTAATGATTTCATCGTCAATATCATAAAGAGGATTGGAGAAAGAATTAAATTCATCCTTTTGAATTTCCTCTTCGGATAATGACTCATCATCACTAGAGAAGTTGTCGTTAGAATCGAAAAGAGGATTAGAAAAAACCGTAAAAATCGGAGAAGATTCATCACAAACAGGCATATCACACTCGCTTCCATTGTCGGAAAGACCCTCGGACTCTCTTGGGATTGGGACAAGGTACTCAACACTAGGAATAGTGTCAAGATGCTCGTCCCCCATACTTAGAAAGTTATCGGGCTCCTCTATCGGTAAATCTGGTGTAATTGCTTTAGATCGAGCAATAATATCTCCTAAAGGAATAGAATCGTCATCGTCATCAAAAGTAATCGAAAGCATGCGACGACGGGCAGCAGCATTCCTTTCTTCATTGTAAGCTTGCTCCTTTTTCCGAATTTCGCTGCCCCATTCATTAAAATCTATCTTAAGTTTATCAAATTTCTATTCTCATATATCCTCTCATATTCTTCATTATCTCCTCACCCCGAAATCTCTTATACTCCAATTCATTTGTAATATATCTAATCTCATCATAGACCAACTGTTCTCATGCCTCATTTCCTCGCTACTCATATCCTCCTTTTCTTACTTTGATCTTGTTTTATTTCTCAAAGCTTTTCTGCATTTTAATGAGAGTCTTCTTGATGATCGATGGAGTATTTTTCCGGGGTTGTGGGTTGGTCAAATACCCGAAAAAGTAGAATTATAACTCGGATTAGGTTCATAGAAATTTTGGTTCAACGGTTGACATTGATAATCAAAGTGTGGACCCCCGCAATAAGCACAAACAAGATATTGTTGAGAAAAATTCGGTGAATTTTGTGGATAATTATTATCACTAAAGTTTTGATTGTAACACGGTTCCAGCTCAGAAATGATCGGATCTTTTGGTGGACAATTGTAACCGAAATGAGCACCTTTTCCACAAGATTCACAAATGCATTGTTGACAAAAAATTCCATTTAATGAATCACCGCACTCATAACAACAATTATGGTCGATTTGTGGAGGATTTTGTGAAATATTTACCACCGGGGTGCTTGATCACATACGCCTTGGCTCTCGAGGGAGCATTAACAACGTTGGTATGTCATTAGGATGACTCGAAGTATCTTTGAAAGTTTTGGAAAAACTCCATTAATCAACACAATATTAAACAAAATCTTTTTCGAATTTCATACTTATAAGAGTACATCCATGACAATACGGACATCGATTGACCCGGGGTTCCACACACCGCACAATGCAGAGAAGAGTCGGGCACGGGAACAATGATCTGGTCATTAAGATTTCCTATCGAACAACATTCTTTAGTGTACCAACTTCCACAAGTTGAACATTCTTTGATTGCATAAAGGGATTTTGAACGATTAGGCGCCATAAGAATTAAACATTATCGAGGATAAGGAAAATGAGAATTAAACAAATAAGAGGAATAAGAAGAATATTTTTAGCTTTTCCGAATAATACATAAGATAATTAAAGAATTTGAGATTGAGAAGATTCTTTTTGGGGGAAATTAAATTTTTTAGTATTTATTAGGAAGGAGAAGAAAAACTATTTTTGGTAACCGTTAATTACAAGCTTCACGATAAGTCTCCAAGAGTACGCACAAATGAGCGGAAAAGCTTAGCGAGCCGCAATGACTTCTTAGCAAGTAGCTATCACTTTTCCTTAAACTCACCTTATAGTTTGTAAACTCAAAGGTCCGTCGTACCTCGCAAGTAACTCACGATTAATTTTGTTGTTTATTGGAATGGTTTAAGATGGATAGCTAGTATCCAAATTTGTTTTTTTTAACTAATTCGATAGGAATCGAATTAATGAATGTTTTTTTATTTTTATAAAGTATAGACAAAAATAGCAAAGTAACTTCCAAGAAGGAAGGGTCTTCAAAACTCTACTTCAACGAATATCCTCAAAAATCGTTCACGTCTTCCCCGGCAACGGCGCCAAAATTGGTTTCGTGTGATAAGTATAGTATATATCTCTATAGTGCAAATTTTCACCAACCAAGATACCGTAAGTAATTAATCACTTAGGAAAGTAATTAATACACGGGTCGTAAATTCCTCGAAGAAGTCGTGAATTGAGATTTGGTGATAATTCGGATTCGAGTCAAGAATGGTTAAAAGATTTTTGGATTTTGAATTATACTACGAATATAATAGAACAATTATACTATAGAAACGATTAAAGAAACTAAAATCAATTAACTAGCACGAAAAATTAACAAATGTGAATTAAAAACGTGAGCTAAAACGAGAATTTAAAATCTAAAGCACTACTTTTAACAAATTTTATTCCTAAAAATCACAAATTTAAAAAGAAAATTTTAGGAAAAAGAATTAGAATTTTTTAACTATTTTTGAATTTTTTATGAATTTCTAAAGAAAAATGAATTAACTAAAAATAAACTTTTTCTAAAAATTAACACTAAAATTCTACTTTTATTTTTCAAAAATACTAGAATGAAAAAGAAAATTATCTCAAAAAGAATTAAAAATTTTCAACTATTTTTCTATTTTCTATGATTTATTTAAGAAAAAGAAATTACTAAAACCTATTTTAATTCCTAGAAAATACAAATCTAACTAGAAAATAAAGAAAAATGGTTTTTATCTACTTAAAATGTGCAGAAATCTAATGAAACAAAAATGCCCAATTTTTATAAACTAATTGAATCCTAATTTTACCAATTAAAAACTAAACCCTAAATTTATAAAACTAATTTCAAAAATATTATATCTATTTTATTTTCCCAAAGACAGGGTAAAAGTTAAAAGAATAGAAAGTAAAGGTAGGCGGGGTAAACTGTCTAGATTTTACACTAAATGGGAAAAACGAGTAACCCTAAAAACACTCTAAGAAAGTACCAAACTAACCTCAACGATTTGGCTATTTGGCTTATCTAAAAAGTGAAATTAAGCAAAAACTTAAAACTACAAAGTTGTTAATGAGCTTATTCTCTACAACTTTAATAAAAGGCACTTTTGAAACTTTTAAACAACTAGATAGTCTAAAAAATAGCTTTTTTTCTGGCAAAAACATACTAAGGCTTTAATTGGTTTTTTAGACTTAGCTAATTCCTAGCTTAATACTAAATGAAAGTTAAAAACAAAAGAAGCTTTATGAAGCTTAAGATGTATACTAGGGATGTCTAAAAAGGAATAAGCTACAAGTGAACAAAAATAACAAGAAATTTGATATTAAAAAGTGCAATTTTAAACTTAAAACTGTTTCTAAGCAAATTCTAATAAGCTAATAAGCTGAAAACTAAATCCTAAAAGCTTAAACTTTGAAAATAAGCTATACTATAAACCTTGAATGAATCTAGATAAAATGATTTTGAAAATTACAACAAGAAAATAGGAAATCAAAAGAAATAAGCTAGAAGTCACATTTGCTGCTATACTACTTTTGAAAGGAACTAAAAGCTAATCAACAGCTTATTAATGAAAGTTAAAAGTTGATTTTTAAAAAACTAGTGGAGTACTCCTTAAATGCTTAAAAGCAAATTCTAACTCCTAATTATAAAAGCTAAAAGGCAACTAGAAAATGAATGAGCAACAACAGTATTAACTGTTGTTGCTGATGCAATTGACCAAAAACCTTAAGTGCAAGGCAAATTTCTTAACTAAAATCTCATGAACTCACTCACTAATTGTATGTAAACCTGCATTATCCAAATTTTAACTCTAGAATACTTTTGAACCACTTAACACTACATTCAATTGAGCTCAAAACTGCCCTGGTGTTAGTTAAGGTTCTTTAGAACTTAAAACTTTGAAAAACTACAAACTAATTTTCAAATGTTGTTTAAAACTTTATAAAATCACTCAACACAACTGATTTATGTAACTTTACCAACTAACTTTGACTTAAAAAGTCATTTACACCTAAATCCAAACACTCCTTAAGAAATTCTGTCTAAACTAAATTGTACTTAAAATCTATTTTAAAGCTAAAGCTGTTAAAACCTTTTATCTACTCACACTAAAACTTACCTAATAAAGCTATTTTAACAATTAAACCTACAGCTTATTAATAGAAATAAGCTACTTTATCAGCTAGCCTCTTTCCTACTTACTATGACAGAATTGAAAAGAATTAAAACTAAATGGATCTTAACTAAAACAGCTTAAGGCATTTGAGTATCTAAACTAACTGAACTATTTGAAAAGGATTCAGCACAAGGAAAAACAAAGGTATTGAAATAAGCTAAATGAATAAGCTGAAATGAACTTAAGAATATGAAACCTGAGATTTATGTAGTCTCAGAACCAAGCCACTCTTGTTGAGTGAGTGGCTTAAAAACATATACCTAATGTGGCACCTTGCCTCTAAACCTTTAAGCTTTAAGCTCAATAAGCTATATGTAGCTTATTACTCCATAAGCTTCCAACATTTGATCAATTTGAACTAAAATGGATAATTTTGAACAATAAGAGACAAATTCAGTTTATAGAAAGCTTATAACAAGAATTGAACAACTTTTGAACTTTAGAAAATGTAATAAGCTAAAAACAGCTTATTACAAGCTTATTAACTAATACTAGCTTATTACATGAAAATTTGAAAATGAAATCAACTCAAGTAGCTTTATTGCTTATTAATGAAGAGTATAAGTGAAGAAATTTTGATGATCTAGACTACTTTAAAGATTTTGAGAATGAATTTCTAGTAATTATTTACAATAATGCTCAAACGTCTAAATCAGATTTATTAACTGAACCGATTTTAAACCCTCAACATATCGATGAATTTAATTTGAAAGATGAAACATCATTGTCCGAATATGATGAAGAGGAACAAAACGTTTTAAACTTTAATGATCTATTTCCTTTTAACGTAATTTATCCCAATGATTCAAAATCGGATAATGACAATGATGATGATAAAGTTGATATTAAACACTCTTCAGGGGATATGTCTGTCATGCCATTATCTAATGTAATAAATGTCAATGTTGGTGCCTATGCACATGGGTCAAATAAGCTTTTGGAAACAAGTCATGATACATCTAATAAAATTTTCAAAACTAAAACTTTTATCGAGGGATTAAATTTTAATATCATGACTTGGAATCATCTTAACAAAGGGATGTCATTCATTTTCCTAATCAAGAATTTGTATGTGCCATTTGGCATCTCTTGAGACCCCAAATTATTTTATAAGGATGGGATTAAATTGGGGCAAGTCTAACTTAAAGACTTTTCTGTAAACAAAAGTGCTTGCCGGGAGACAACCCATGATGTATTTTCAATTTTTATCGAGTTTTTCTTCCCAAACTATCTATACGGCGTATCCAAACCCCATGGATACAGCGTATTGACTATCTGGACGTTATACACTCTTTATTTTCAGCACAGTCTATACGACGTATTCGTTAAATGAATACAGCGTATACAGGTATAAATACAGTGTATCCTAGAGAATGGATACGGCGTATCGACTTCATGTACAGTTTTAGGCATTTATTTTGAGTATGCCACCTATTTTCTAAACATTCATTATGGATTTACCAAAGCTTTAATGTATCCGAGAGTCTGGTACACCATCATACATTGGAAATAATTATGGTATGTTTTCTACATTACCTTAATGCTTTATATTTCAAAGATACTTTGACCAATAAATCTAGTTTTTATAATGCACAGATGAACTTTTGTACCTGTTTTCAATATTAATACACCGTGAAGGATGTTTCTCTGGTTTTTCAATAAGGAAATACTTACATGGAAAGATACATGAAGTAGACTTTTTAAACATTGATGATTTTAGCAGGGAAGACATGTTTAATATTATAAAGACAATAAGTGATGCTACTTGCATTGTTGAGAATATCAAGTCAAATGATTATTTTTGCTATTTACAAAAACCTAATTGTGATCTAAATACTGGAATACAATAACTATGGACTGAAGAAGATTACATGGATCTATACATGTATATTAGGCACGGCAAGCCGCAATTCCTTCGCATATACATTGTAAAAGAAGAGATAAACGAAGAGTGCGAGGCTTGTAGAGCTAGTTCAAGTGCCGAATCAAAAGGCTTTGTAATAATTTAATAACAATTATCATTGTCAATAATGTAATGTAATTTGTGAAAAAAAAACCCGCAAATGTTTTCTTGATGTGTTAGAACATGACTTCACACTTGATGTTGGCGAAAAAAACTTAATAAGAAATAACATAGCTCAATAAAAATAATAAGAAATAACATAGTTCAATAACACTAATAACAAATAATATAGTTCAATAACAATACAATACATTACTCACACAATTATCATATTTGTTAGCCTTAAACTATTGAGACGAACAAGGAAGCTCGGCTACTAATCATGGAAGCTTGGTCTTTATTAAATATATGTTGTAATAGGCTAAGTTACGGGTATCAAGCTCGTTAGTCAATCTAATATTGCACATGTTGCGGGCAAAAGCCCAAGCAAAACCCGAGCCCAGCCCATGAGAAACCCTAGGCGTCCAACAAGCCTAAGTGTTCATTTTCCCTTCTCCACAATGGAGAATGGTTGGTTGTTCATTTGTAATCTTTTACACTATTGTTCAATACACCATCTCTTTCTCTCTCTAACTTCCTTCTCTTTTCTTATCTTATTTTGTATCTTTGATTCGTGTTTATGGTATCAAGAGCCTCGGGTGGGTTTAGTGTTTGTTATTTTATTTTTCAAGCTTATACTATAGCTTTTTATAAGCTTATTAGGCTCGGCTTATTTTTTTAATAAGCTTGGTTCATCCAAAGTTTGCTACTTTCTGATTTGCATACCTTTAATGTTTAATTTGTGCTAAAACCCCTCTTTCAAAACTGTTTTTAATGGATTACAAGTAAAGCTTTTTTAAAGTTTTTGAAACCAAAAGTTTTGGTGCTTTTTGGATCATTTCAACCTTATTTGTTGTTGTTTGTGATGACAAAGATGTAATTCCATGATATATGTGCTTATTAGAAGCTTATTCAGGAGTCAAACAACGTTTTTGGATCAAAAAATTCTAGGTAGAAGGTTGAATTTTGCGGAATGTGGCAATAGCTTGAATTATGCGAAATATGTATGATGGCTGAGAAATGTGTTTTTGCGAAATGTGCATTCTGCGATGTTGGGAATTAAATGTCTACATACTTAGTACTATCAACACAGAAGTTAGTACGGCCAATACAGTTTTGTACTGCTCAAGCTTATTCAAGAAAAACGAATAAGTATGTTAGTACTGCTAGTTATAGTAGTTAGTACTGCTAGTACATTGTTAGTACTGCCGGTATAGTTAGTACTGTTAGTATAATAGTTAGTACTGTTAGTTATATAGTTAGTACTGCTTAAGTGATATGCATGAGTTATATTAGGAATAGATATGCATGATCACTTGACGTGTTTTGTAAGCCCATTAGGGTTTTCCTTAGTGTATAACAGGAACCCTACGAAAGAATTGATGGCACCTTGTACAATGACCCACCTCTCTCAAGAGTTAACACACTTAGAAGTGGGGAGGACAGTATGAAACTGAAAAAATTGATGGCACCTTGTACAAACTTGTCTGATAATTGAGAGATTTTGGTGAGCATAAAAGAAAGAGAGAAGTTGTGAGTAAAAAAACAGGAAGAGATTAATAAAGCAGGATAAGAAAGAGTTGTAGCTAAAGATGATCAAGCTCATGTCATTGATTAGAGTGATCCTACAGTGTTAAGATACCATGCTCAGGTGAACAGTGGAATCTCCTCAAATGATATCTACTATAAAACTTCCTATGCTCAAGAAGGGTGAATATACCCTTTGGAGCATGAGGATGGAGTAGTACCTCACAAAGACAGATTATGGCTTGTGGCAAGTAATCATGAATGGTGATGAACCTGTATAAACAACAAAAGATGAGAATGGTGTTGAAACTGAAGTACCTCTAAAGACTGCTCAAGCACTATTACAAAGACAAAAAGAAATAAAAGCTAAAAGCATTATGCTTTTGGCTATTCTTGATGAGTATCAACTGAGGTTCCATACAATCAAGGATGCAAAGTCTTTGTGGGCTGCTATCAAAAGTAGATTTGGTGGCAATGTTGAATTTAAAAAGATGCAGAAGACTGTTTTAAAGCAACAATTTGAAAACTTTTCTGTATCTGACACAGAAGGCCTAGACAAAGCATATGATAGGTTTCAAAAACTTATCAGCCAACTTGAAGTTCATGGTGCAGCTATTTTAAATGAAGATGCAAATTAGAAATTTCTAACAGCTCTATCTTCATCATGGAACAACATAGCTTTGATTATGAGAAACAAAGAGGGTATAGATGAATTAGATATTGATGATCTATACAATAACCTAAAAGTGTTTGAAGTTGACATCAAAGGTTCCTCTGGATCATCTTCAAACTCTCAGAATGTGGCCTTTCTCTCTACAGAAGACACTAACAGTATTAATAAAGTTAATACTGCCAATGGTGTTTCTACTGCAGCAGGCCATAGCTCTTAAGGACAAGCCTCTTCATCATCATATACTAATGATCTAATGTTCTCATTCTTTGCTAATCATTCAAGTGGTCCACAACTTGATGATGAAGACCTAGAGCAGATTGATCATGATAATTTGGAAGAAATGGACATTAAATGGCAAGTGGCTATGCTTTCTATGAGGGTTAAGAGATTTTATAAGAAGACTAGAAGAAAGTTAATCTTCAATAGCAAAGAACCTGTAGGTTTTGATAAAACTAAGGTTGAATGCTTTAACTGTCATAGAAGAGGCCATTTTGCCAGAGAATGTAGAGCACCAAGAAATCAAGGGAACAGGAATGGAGATGCAGGGTATAGGAGCAGGGACAACACCCAAAGGACTGTACTAGTAGAGACCTCTGATGCATTGGTTGTTCAGGATAATGCTTTGATTGTACAAGATAGATTAAGATATGATTGGAGTTATATAGCTCAAGATGAACCAACTGAGTTTGCTCTCATGGCCTACACTTCAAACTCCTCAGGGTCTGACATAGAGGTATAATCTTGTTCTAAAAACTATATTAAAACATATGAAAAACTTCAAAAACAGTTTGATGAACATAGACAAACTCTTAGTAAGGCTAATCTAGAAATTGTAGCTTATCAGTTAGGCCTAGAATCTGTAGAGGCATAGTTAATTGTTCATCAGAAAAATAAAGTTGTCTATGAGGAAAAGATTGCAGTATTAGAGTTTGAAGTAAAAGATAAAGGTAATGCTGTCATTAGACTTACAAATCAGTTAGAACAAACTTTAAAAGAAAGAGAAGATTTAAAAGCTAAACTAGAACAGTTTGAAACATCTTTTAAAAACTTAAATAAATTGATTAATAGTCTAATAAGTTCTAAAGATAAAACTGGTCTAGGATATGGAGATCAATTGAATAAAAATGATTCAAGTGGTAGTGAATTGTTTAATAGTGTGTTTGATAGTCGTTCAAGTGATGGAGATGACAATCAAACAAATGATAGGTTTAAAAAGGATAATGAATATCATGTAGTTCCCCCTCCTCTTACTGGGAACTACATGCCTCCACTTGCTGACCTATCTTTTGCAGGATTGGATGATTATGTTTATAGGCCTATAACAAATAAGACTAGTGCTAGTGTGTCTCAAGTTGAAACAAGTAACACCCCACCTAGCAATACTAGTGTTGAAATGCCTAGAGTTGAATCTGTTAGGCCTAGTGGAGTTATCGTTAAAGATTGGGTTAGTGATGATGAGGAGGATATATTTCAGTCTGAGGATTCTCAAACAACAATCAAACCTAGTTTTAAAAGGATTGAGTTTACTAAAGCTAGGAATAAACCTATTAAATCTAATAAACAAGCTGTAAAACCTAGGATGGTCACTCAAACTCCTAAGGTAGATAGAAAAGATTAGAATGGGAAGATGACTCAAAAACTAGGGTTAGGTTTTGGGTTTACTAAGAAAGCTTGTTTTGTTTGTGGAAGTCACAATCATCTAATAAAAGACTATGATTTTCATGAAAAGAGAATGCCTAAATAATCTGTCTTGAATGATAAGGGAAAGGGTACTGGTCATAGGGAAGTTAGACCAATTTAGAACAACACTCAGAGAACAAATCATCAAAATAAATTTGTTCCAACTGCAGTCTTAACTAGGTCTGGAAGAATACTAGTTAGTACTGCCAAGCAGTATGTTAATACTGCTACCCCTAAAAATAGAGTGAATGTTTCAAAATCAAAAATTTATACTTTTTCTAAGTCACATTCACCTATTCAGAAGGCCTTTTTTATAAATCAAACAGTACTTCATACCAGGGCCTCTTCAAAAAGTAAAAGTTAATATGTTAAAAGTAAAATGGTGTTTTAATATGCTTAGGCATAAACAGCAGTTAGTAATGTTTAGGGAAATGGGATACAGTTGTTAAGGCCTCTGCAGGTTATCTGTTTGGAGGAACTAAAAAAAACGGAATTGATTTATACATTGGCTCCAAAGATACATAGTGGGATCTCATGGAATCTCAAAAAAGAGTAAAATTATATTGATCCACAAGGCAGACTCAAGTCAATAGCGGCTTGGGTCCCCAAGAGAAACTGACTCTCTTATTCTTGTGCAAGGGAATCCACAACAAGCTTTAAAGTACAAAGGAATGTTCGACAGTGGATGCTCCAGGCATATGACAGGAAACAAAGCCTTACTTGCTGACTGTCAAGATATTGATGGAGATTTTGTTGCCTTTGGTGGAAGTGCTAGAGGTTGGGACACTAAGATACCTCAGTCTGGTGGTCCCCCTATAAAGGTTGGTGATGAGGCTATCCATAAAGAGTTGGGTGACAGAATGCAAAGGGCTGCCACTACTGCTTCTAGCTTTGAAGTAGAGTAGGACGGTGGTAACATTAATAGGACCCAATCTATGGCAACACTTATTGAGCCAAGTCCTTGGGGAACTGGTTCAGGTAGTGGTCCCAGGTGCCAAGAAATCACATTGGGGATGTAGATGCTCAAACTAGGTTTAAGGCTGCATCTTAAAGTCTAATGGCCCACCTCTCTCAAGAGTTAACACACTTGGAAGTGGGGAGGACAGTATGAAACTAAAGAATTGATGGCACCTTGTACAAACTTGTCTAATAATTAAGAGATTTTGGTGAGCATAAAAGAAAGAGAGAAGTTGTGAGCCAAAAACAGAAAGAGAGACGTGTGCTTAAAAACAGAAAGAGTAAATTGGTGAGCAAAAAGAATTGAGAGATATAGTGAGATGAAAAATAGAAAGAGAGTTTGTGAGAATCTAAGTTTATGATGGAAATGCTTGTTGGAATAACATTGGTGTTTATACTACTAGGCAAAAACCTAATACTGCTAGTATTAAGTTAGTACTGCCAGGCATATCTTTATACTGCTGGGTGATCTTAATACGGCTAGGCTTAATGTTAGTACTGTTAGGCTAAACTTAGTACTGCTACATTACCGTTAGTACTGTTTGAGGCATAACAGAATTTCCTTATTTTAATATAGCCGTTGAGATATTTCCGCCAACATCATAGCCTATAGGGTTTGACTAATTGGAAATTCATGATCTTTCTATAAATTAGTAAGATTTCTTTAAGATAAGATCAAATTTTATTCAGTCGATCAAATTACAACCCTAAATATTCTCAATATAATCTTAATTAACTTTGCCAAGCTTTCATACTCACATAAACGAGCTCATACCAGAAGTTTATTCAATATTTTCTTAATCACATGGCTAATTTGGAGTTTTGCGACAAGCATAACATGGTGGCCTACTTACAGAAGTCTGAAGGAAGTGAAGGGTTTCATCAGATCATTGATTTTCTGAATGCTAGTCACATCTAGTATGCCCTAACAGAGAATCCAACAATATATGTTTCCTTTATTAAGCAATTTTGAAAAACAGCTACTGCTAGAACAAGTGCTAATAGAGAGGTAGAACTAACTGCTACAATTGATGGACAAGTAAAGACTATTAATGAAGCCTCTCTAAGAAGACATCTAAAGTTGGAGGACAATGGTGGTGTTACTACTCTACCCAATTTAGAGATATTTGAGCAACTTGCTCTAATAGGGTATGTGACTGATTCTGATAAATTTACTTTTCAAAAGGGTTATTTTTCTCCTCAGTGGAGGTTTCTAATTCATACTATCCTCCACTGCTTAAGCCTTAAGAAAACTGCTTGGGAGTAGTTTAGTAGCAATATAGCAACTGCTTCTAATTTGCTTGTCCACTAACAAGATAAAATTTTTCAAAAACTAATTTTTGTTGCTCGTCTTTATGGTTAAGGAATCTGGAAAAAAACCCACATATGTTTTCTGATTGTACCCAAGATAGATTTCTCTAAATCTATTTCAACAAGCAAAGGAGACTGCTAGGACCCCAACAACCAGAATATGTTGTTATTACTCCTTACTCAAAAACTCTTTAAGCAACATGGATAAAAGGATTTGTCAAAGAGGTTTTCTGAGTGTAGGACATTCAACTTTTTCTAACTATGATCAGTGCACCTGAAACTTCTCCATCCATAATAACATTTTCACCATCATTATCACCTCAACATACACCAGTCAGTACCTCATCAACCTCGCAACCACCAAACACTCAACCCACACCTACTGCAGAGGAGGCTGTTCCAATGCCTCAAGAATCACCTCTCCACAATGTTCACTCACTTAGACGTGATGAGGGTAGTGTATCACTAAATGAATTGATGGATCTCTGTACTTCTCTATCTAAGAAGGTTGGAGCTTTGGAGAATGAACTGCAGCAAACAAAGAAAACCTATAGTACTGCTATTACAAAGCTCATTTTAAGAGTGAAGAAGTTGGAACAAAAAGTCAAGACAACCAAAGCTAGGAGAAGAGCTAGGATTGTTCTATTAGAGGATGAAGAGGATGTAGAGGATTATTCCAAACAGGGGAGGAAGATCTCTGTAATTGATAAAGATCCTACAATCTCTTTGGTACAACCTGAGCAAGAGATGGAACATGATGTTGGTATTGCTAAAGAAACTACATGGTTTCAAGAGGATGCAGAGATTCAAGAGAAGAATAGTGCTGATACTAAGATAATCCTACAAGAAGAAGAACCTACTGAGCTTGTGGAAGATCAGGGTGGTGGAAGTGTGTGTGTGGTGTGAAAAAAGAAGTTAGTTAGTACTGTTAGAGCAGAACATAGTATTGTCATTCCTAAAGTTAGTACTGCTAATATAGTAGTTACTACTGCTGAAGTTAGTACTGCTTCTGAGAACTTAGTGTATATCAGAAGGAGTGCTGAAAAGAAAAAAAATATAAGGGTAAAGGAATTATGACAGAACTTGAGCCTGAGAAGAAGACAAAGAAGCAACTAGAGCAAGAAAGACTTAGGCATGAAGAAGCTATAAGGTTGCAAGAACAACTTAATGAAGAAGAGACTCAGAGGATTGCAAGGGATGCTGAAATACTAGAACAACTAATGAAGATATTAATAAAGCAGACAAGAAAGATTGTAGCTAAAGATGGATCAATGCTTCATGTCATTGATTGGAGTGATCACTCGCGCAAGTATTAAGATAGATACCATGCTCTGCTGAATAGACATAACTCTGTAGCTAAAGTATTAGAAGAACATGGTCCATGTACTTGAAGAATCAGGGAAGGTTACAAGATTAATTATTTCAAGGGGAAGAATGAAAAAAGTATGAAAGACATTAGACCTATATTTGAAAAGGTATGGGATCAAAATCAATATTTTGTATCCATGGATTCCGAAGACAATGAAAAAGGTAGCAAAAAGAAAGCTGGAGGAAGCAGAAGAAAACAACTTGCCAGGAAAAGAGCAAGTGAAAAGCAAAGTGATCAAAGTGCCAAAAGACAGAAGACAGAATATGAGAAGGAGAAGGAAGAACTTAAAGCATATTTAGATCTGGTTCCAAGAGAAGAATTTGCTATGGATATTGAATCTTTGGCTACTAAGTATCCAATAGTTGATTGAAAGACTCATGTTCTGACAGAAAATTTTATGTATTATCAAATCATCAGAGTAGATGAAGGTTCAAAGAACTATAAGATTCTCAGTGAGATGCTTGATGATTTTGACAGACGGGATGTAATGGATCTACACAAACTAGTAGAAGAAAGGTATGCAACATCAAGACCAGAAGGATATGACTTGATATTATGGGGAGATCTGAATATCTTATTTCAACCTGATGAAGAAGATGGAGTCTGGAGGCATCAACATGAATACAATTTGATAAGATAAAGACTATTTGATTCATGTGGAATTCATATTTTGTTGATGGACAATGGAATTGCCATTCATATGATGATAGAGAAAAAATATCCATTTACTCAAGAAATGCTATCAAAGATGTTAAGCAGAAAACTGAAGGTTGATCATGAAAATAAAATGGCATTTGAACTTCTAAGATTTATAAGATCACAAGTACAGAAGTAGAAGAATGTTTGAAAGAATCATCTCAGAGTCAAAAAGCTTTAATTCAAGAAACTTGAAGATTTGCAGGGAAATCATAAGTTTAGAGGAGGATTGTTAGGAATTAAATGTCTACATACTTAGTACTGTCAACACAGAAGTTAGTACTGTCAGTACAATTTTGTACTGCTCAAGCTTATTCAAGAAAAACGAATAAGTAGTTAGTACTGCTAGTTATAGTAGTTAGTACTGTCAGTACATTGTTAGTACTGTCAGTTTAGTTTGTACTGTTAGTATTATATAGTTAGTACTGCTAAAGTGATATGCATGAGTTATATTAGGATACAAATTAAGCACCACTATAGCGTGTGCGGGCTCCTTAAGAATATATAGAAGAAGAAGAGATAAATTTGCACCACTATAGCGTGTGCGAGCTCCGTAAAAAATAAAAGAGAAGCTTAGAGATTTATTTGACAAAACATGATTGATTATAAACTAAATAGTACAAGAGTATTTATAAGACAAAAACAGGATAAAACCCTAATAGATAAATGAGTCATGGGCTCGGGCCGAGGTGTATCAATACACATTATAAAATATCAATAATCAAAACTTATTAAAATTTGAGTGTTACAAAATTAAATGTGATAGCTATGGTCTATAATACATCTTCTTACCAATTAAACATATACTTGTGCATGTATTTTTCAAATTAAATCATTTTGACATTAATTGTTTATGGCTTTATGCCATATATTGACTATATAATGTAACATTGTAACTAAAAAAAAAAAAATTATTGACTGTTTTCTGACCACGACAACTAGTCAAAATCTAACTCAATTTTATTAAGAATCTAATATTTTTACAAACGTAATTTTAACATTTATTAGTTCT